>PVKA01012422.1:0-14528 GCA_004027165.1 Ctenomys sociabilis
TTTTATAGTATATATATAATTTTTTCTATAATCTAAGTACAAACCATTTGTTTCAGCTTTATATTTCTTTTTACTTGTCTTTAGCATTTTTAAAACAATTAATGTCCTCCAATCCATATTTTTGTTACTGGTTTAACTGTTGCAGATTTTTTCACTTTCAGATGTTACCCTAGGGGCATCTATGCGTACTTGGCTTTCCAAGTATCAAAAGTGTAATCATTAAGTCCTTTTACTCACATCGAAAATTTCAAAGAATGGATCTTCTGATTTCTCTGCTAATCTTTTCATCTATCTTTATCTTTTTGTCCTCCTATAATAGAATGTTAATATCATTGTTAGACAGTCAGTGGTTATATTCACTCACGTATTTACTTTCCTTAAGAGCATTTCCTTTTTTGTTTAACTATCTCACCATCTAACATCTGTTTTCTATTTTACATCTGTCTGTGGGCTCTAGCCTTTAAAAATTCTTTAAAATCCCTTATCAGTACAATTACTGAAATGCAGCATAAATTTTATAATGTAACAGGAAACATTACAACTGGAAATTTTATCAAATTTATTCAATACAAGAAATGAATGGTTGAAATGACACCTATCAGAATGACCCTTGAGGTAGTGTCAGAACGTAAACAAATGCGCTCACCAGATGACACTTGTGGTACACTGATAAGTTGTTAGCATTACTACATATGTTTTTAACCATTTAAACACATATTAAATGGGTTGAATCTTTAATTTCAATTGCACATTTTAGTTCTAGTTTTAATAGTTCATTTAGAAACACATTAGTTCTTTACTGAAGGCAACAAGTCTCTATGTATAAGGCACATGACAATGTGCAATTTGTTGTTTTATTCAGTAATTGAATTACATTCATTTTCAAAAATCTTATTTTCCATTCCACCAACTTTAATTGCTTTAGTACATGAGATGTCTTTTTCTTTTTATTAATCTCAAGGAATTTTCTGATTATTTTCAGACTACTAGTTGAAAATCATTTGAGGGAGTTAGAGGATTCTGGAATAAAGGTAGTATTTTATACCATTTTTGTCTTATCTTCATAATAGTCCTGTTCTAGTGAAGCCTTTAAATCAGTACCCTGAGTCATTTTGAATCATTTGGGGATTACAACAGCAGACTGCAAAATCCACATTAAAGCTAGTTTGTGATTACAAACTCCAGGGTTGGAGTTAAGCAATGTTTGACCTTTGGAGACAAGAAGGAAATACAAAATGAGATCAGAAAATGTGATACATTTTAAATTTAAAATAATATATGATGTATAAAAGAATCCTGCTCCAAATACACAGTTCACATTCCTTGGATTTCCCCTTTGTACACATTTGTCCTGTTCTTCTTGTCACTTTCTGAAACAATTGCTGAAGCCCTCTTTCACCCACGCATTTAGTTATGCTGTTGTGGCTGCCTCAAGGCCTCGAACTGAAACAAAATATTTACCTGTAATAGAGGTGGAAGGAACACACTGTAACATTTTTTTACAAACCGGTCTTTTCATTAGACAGCACATTGCAGCAACTGTCACTCTATATTTGATCGCACCTTGTAATGACACAATGTATGTTTTGATCAGTCCTTGTATATCTGTTTGCTCTTATATAGACTGAGTGGTTAATGGGTATTCAGCCTTTTAAGGGACAAACTCATTAATAGTTCAGTGAATGCTTTCAAGGTAAAATTTGGCTTTACTGTTGTCCACAATACCTGTTTCTCTACTTTCACACAGTCTTGGACAAAAGACTTTTTCAAAATGTTTTCTAATATATTCAGCTGAAGAATATAGGTAGTGAAACAACCAGTGCACTGTCCTTGTTTCTACTTCTAAAAAGTGCTGCGAGGCATGATCACATCTTGTGTACTAAAGCAATTAAAGTTGGTGGAATAGAAAATAGGATTCTGCCTTGAAAATGGAGAATTGAATACCTAAATAAAATATAAATTATATTTTTCCCATATTTTATACATTAATAAGAGACTTGTTGCCTTCCATAAAGAACTAATAATTTCTAAGTGAAGTGTTAAAACTAGGACTAAAAGGTGCAACTGAAATTAAAAATTCAACTTGTTTAACATATGGTGAATTATGGTCAAAGAAAACTTATGTAGTAATGGAAACCTAGGAAAAAAGAAGATGAAATTCAATCATATAATGTACTAAGGTCACAGCACTTGCTAACAAGAAAACTACATTTGCTGGTGGAGAAGTAGCCCTTACCTTTGGAAGGCTGGTAGTAGGACTAATTCAGTTGTCCAGAGCCACCCACCATAAACAAACTTGGAATGTACAACTTATATATCATGGAACATAGAAAGCGCTGTTTGCCTATGTACTTATGAATGCATGTTAAGTGATTTTTTTTAATTCATTATTACTATTTTTATTTTTTAGAAGAGAATAAAAAGTAGTAAAATCAAAATAAAACATTAGAGGGCCGGGGAGGCAGCTCAGCAGTCTAGGCTCTGGCCTAGGAAGCAGCAGGTCCCAGGTTCCAGCCCCAGTACCACATGACATGCCGGCTCTGGATCCCTAGGCATACCATGCACTGACACCAGGCATTGCAGTGCACACCTGTAATCCAGTGCTGAGGAGGCTGACCCAGTATGATTACTATGAGTCCAAGATGCGTAGCAAGACTAAATACATTAATTAATTCATAAAAGCCTTTAAAACTTAGAAATGATCCAGAATTTCATTAAACAAATCAATAGGAATTCAACAATGGTTATTATAAGGAATACTATTGTTTTGAAATTAGTTGTTCAGATTACCAGATAAAGCATGTAAATTGGACAAAAAATTACTTAAAAAAATTAGAAAAGAGAGAGAAATATTGGTGTTAACTGCTCCATTCAGTAGACTAGCAGAATCAGCCACACAGGTATCCAGGCTATCTCGGATAGATCCATATGTATTTCTTTTTTTCAACTTCCTTTTTTCTTTTCTATTTTCCCTCAGCCCAGTTGTTCCATTCCTCTGAACACCTTCTTCACATTTGTGCGTAAACATATGTTAGAGATTTATTTATGAGAATTCATGCTTTGGGGACTGTGCTTTAGATTGTATTTCTTTTTGCAGAGTTACTTAAGCTTCAACAAGGAAACTATGGACATAGATTGCTATGTTAAAATACATTTACCAAAAGCACTTTATAAAGTTACCCATGTGAGGATGAATACATACCCATCATTGAATTCTCACATGATTCTTTTTTCTTTCTGCTCTATGCAAAGCTGAATCCAAAACACGTGTGTGTGTGTGTGTGTGTGTACCTTTAACATCTATGCTTTCAACAATCAAAAATGAGCAGATACCTATAGGGTTATTACTGCTTGTAGAAATTTCTTAACGCTGGGATAGTGTGTTTTGTTCTTGCTTCTATCCTGTGGTTACTTCTAGTCTGCACTGGAGGGTACTATTTAGATATGGTGTGTTTCCCCAGTGGCTCATGTTCTGATCCCCAGGGAGAGGGATGCAGCCTTTGAAGAGGTGAGATATCACAGAAGTGATGAAGCCTCTGCCGGCCTCCAGAGGCCGGTGCAGGGTCTCGCCAGTGCGGGACTGATCGGTTAACACAAGAGCAAGCTTTCTTAAATCGAGTAATATTTCTTGCTTTTTTTTTTTCTTGCGTCCTCTTTCCCCAAATGACACTTCTCTTCTGTGTACACCATCAGCCATGCTCACACATTCTCCCACCATTTCATCTGTCACCTTTTGACTCCCCAGGTGGTCATCACCAGATACAATCAGCTGATGCCACCTTTAGAAGACTGAGCCAGAATGGCCTTGGTTAACCATAATCTTGAACAGCTTTTATTAAAATGTTACTGGACTCTGTACTAGGAGCTTCTTTACACATCTAGTCCTTACTACTACCTGATGACTATATTTGTAGCACAGATACTCACTAATTAAGGCACTTACTCATAAATTTTCAAAGAAAGCCTGCTTTGGCAATATAAAGCTTGTTTTGGTAAATCCTTCAAAATAACATGTATTAGTTCTATCTTTCAAAAAGTAATAAAGATGTAGATGAATTTTCCAAATTGTAGAGTACTTAAAGAAAATAAAAATAATACCTAATTTTACATTCTTTTTATTTCTAGGAACATAATCTAAAATAATACTTAACTATACTTCAGCAATGTAGAAATCAAGATTGAAAATGATCTCTGAAACAGTATTATATTTAGTTAATAGCTTACTGATCATAGGATCATTTTGGCATTTTCCTATTAAATTTTTTACTTATTTGTTTTATTGGTACACAAGTTGAAATACAAGTTAGTGAAATGCAGAAAATTTCTAACTGCTAAATATTGGAAAACCCATTATTTTCTTTGCAATTGGAGTGCTAATGGATCAGAATCATTGTACGAATAATTATAAGTAGAAATGTAAAGTTTTCAAAGGCAGAAAGGCTACAAATTTTCTTCTCTAAAAGCTTACTTATGCTTTCACAATACACTGAAGACACACACAATATCTACATAGCTGTCAAATTATGAGCAAACTAATAAAATATACTCATTAAGATGAAAGAGATAATATCAACCAATTACCTTACAAAATTGTGAAGTTCAAGAGTGGCCATACAAGAGAAAATACTATTAAAATATAAAGTGTTCTTACTAAAAAATATTAGTAGTAATAATTTTTAAATTCCACATTAGAAAAACAGATATGACCTTCAATACTGTGTTATCTAACAAAGTAAGTCAAAGAATGTTAGAAATACAGATTTCTTTATGCTATTATAAAGTTGGGTGTTAACATAATAGTGAACTATTACATTTTCAATTATAGAAATATTTGAGTCATTGTAATACAGTCAAACAACATATAGTGATGTTTATCAAGAATGAACTCATTACATGATGGCAGTCCTGTAGGATCATAAAATAGGTGCGATTCCTAAGGGCATTTTAGCCATCATAACATCCAAGTACAATGCATTCATTCCTTATTCATGAATCTGTGATTATGCTTGTATAAACAAACCTACTGTACCACCAGTTGTCCAAAAGTACATAATGCACTGTTATCTATAACATGTAATATTTTATGCTAATAAATGACTACGCTTTCACTTACATATTTGCTATGTTATACTTTTTAAGTGTAATTTCAGCAGATTCTTTTTTTTTTTAATTCCTTTATTTATTACAGTGTCTCGCTACACATCACGGATTCTTTTTTCGCGGGGGTGGGGGTTGAGCTCAGCCGGCCCTGCGGGGAGGGGCCGGCATGGCATGTGGTGCTGGGGCTCAAACCGCGGTCCCTGAGAGGTGCTCTAGACTGCTGAGCTATCTTGTCAGCCCAGCAGATTCTTTTTTATGTTTATTTAAAGAAGTGTGAAGGTGGTGGTGTGTACCTATGGTTCCATCACTCCAGAGCTTGAGACTGGAGGGAATTAGAATCTAGCCACAGGGACAGATGAAGACACCTTTATCCCCCTCCACAAACAAGCGAACACAAACTAAAAGTTTTCTGTAACACAATGCATCATATAACACTGGGAGCAGCCTTATACAGCCTTCAGTGCTGTACGTTGTGGAAGCACAGAACACACTCTATGACACTCCACGTGAACAGAATCAACTAAAGATGCATTTCTAAGATCACACCTCTGTCTGCGTCACATGACTAAACTTTTTAATAACATGCAATGAATTTTAAAAGGAAAATAAAGCTGCTTGGACATTCTTTCAAGGCATTTTACATAATATATGGCTTTAACACGTAGAGTCCAAGACATAATAAATAAAATTCAATTTAAAAATGGGTTATGTGCATTATCTCAGCAGGCTGGTCAGGTTCAGTGTGTAGAATCATGGAGGAAATGTGTAACCTTGGTATAATTTGCTGGCACTTTATTGCTATGGAAGTTTTCCTCCAACATACATCTCCAGTCTAACTGTAAGGAAAAATCCCACTGAGGGGCATTCTAGAAAATACTTGACAAGTGCTCCTCAGAACTGCAAAACAAGAAAATTCTAAAACAAGGGAATGCTAAAAGACATGAAGATAATGTGGAATCCTCAGGGAACCCTGCAACCTGAAGAAATAGATCAGAACTAAGAAAATCTGGATAAAGCATAGACTTTAGTTATTAATCATGTATTAATAATTGTGCATTAATATTAGCTAATACATTGTGACACATGTGCTACACTGTTATAAGATATTAATAATATAATGTAAGGGTGTAATGATTAGATCCCAGTTTTGGTACATATTGGAACTTTTCTGTACTCTTTTGAAAACATTTCTTTAAATAAATTTTCTAATATATTTAACAGTAGCTCTATCCAGTTTGATTGATTTTATTATTTTGCCTAATGGCAACATTTTGACTGGTCCTTAATTCTTAATTCAGTAGGCACAGAATAACTTGGAGGGCTGGAGGTATGTCAATAGCTCCTGATCACTTGGGGTAACCTCACCATGCAAGGTTATTTGTGAGAGGACACCTCACATGCAAGCTGGAATACTTTTATTTCTGCACTCACAGCTTATATAGATTTAACCTCATTTGAGTAGCTGCATACTGAGACACACTGAAATAGACCCAGAACACTTTGACCTGATTCTGTCAGTCAACTCTCAACTGCATCTTGTTCCTGCTTCCCCACAAAAAACCAAAGAGCTCTCAGGCAGTTCCAAGGTTGCACTAATCCCTTCCCTGCTCTTCAACAGTGCCGCTTATATTTCATTACATACTCTAAGCCTTCTTCTCTTCAAAGTTCCAATCCTCACTATTAAGCTGGTAAGGAAATGTTCAGGACTGATGCAGTCCCTGACTATATCACACCCATACTGTAAAACCTGTGTAGTCCTGTATTTTATAGTTTATATTCAGTGAAATGGTCAGAAAAACTTAAACCACAGCATATCCTGAATTCAAAGTAACCTTCTTCAAAGCAAAAATTTCAAATCATATTCTGAGATATACTGCATTTAGATCTTAAATGTGGAGATATCTTTGTACTTCCTGCATTAATTTGCAGAAAGCAAAATATTTTCAAAAGAGCTCTTTATGAAAACTATTTGGAAGCTTTTTTTGCTCTGAGTTCTTTATACATGCATGGCTCTCAAAAGTACTCCAGAAAATGGAATTATATGCTATGATGGAATTATATTCACTTAAAGGAGAATTGATCAAAACAGTAATGAAGTTTCTCAACCTCCGTGCTGCTGACACTTAGTTTGGATAATCTTCATTGTAGAGGGGCTGCCCTGTGCTTTCTGATATGTTTAGCACCATTCAGGGCCCCTAACTATTAGACGACTTCCCAGTTATGTCAACCAAAACACTGTCTGCAGATGTTTTCAAGTGTCCTTAAGAGAAGGACAAGGACAAAAATCAACGATACTTGAGAATCGTTTATCTAGTTTAGCTTATCAGAACTCAAGTTTATTGAAACTGCTGAACTATTTTAAGTTGGCTTCAAAAAGCAGTATTTTCAATCTTCAGCATGCAGGAAAGATCCCCAGGCTATTTCTTTTGTTAGGTGATCATTCTCTGGATCTTTGTGTGTCATGAATGTTGCAAAACTGCTATGCAGGGGGAGAGGAAGGCAGCAATTTATTAAGAAGGAGGCCTAGGGAATTTGTAGTGCTGTTTCCTTTGCAATCCCAGTGAACTTTATCCTTTGAGAGATGTTTATTATAGAAGCTATGTGGGTTAGAGTTTGGCCTTCCCCTTTGCAAACAAGTCTCAATAGGAGACACTTCCTTTCCTCTTCCCCCTAAAGCATGTTTTGACTCAGCACTGGTGACCAATGTTAATAATTTACAGCAGGAGTCGGCAAACTAGGGCCTGTAGCAAAAGAGCCACACCTATTATTTTACATATGATCGATTGCTATCTTCCCGTTTTAATAGATTTCCATCTTTTGTGACAGATGGTGGCCCTCAAAGCCTAAGATATTTACTATTTCTGCCTCTATAAAAACAAACTGAAAGCACTTTTTTGAGGCCACAAAATCTGCAAATTACTTAAACTGCCCTATCAAAAACCTTCATCCTTCATATTTCGTCCACTTTGCCATAGCAGCAATAGGCACACTGACAAAAGTACCCCATTTAAAAATTCATGCCAGGGGCAGTATTACTTCAGACACAATCCTTATCCACAGAGGAATAAGTAGCTTGCCACTTCAAATCCAAAGGTGATGATTTTTAGCGCTTTTATGCTTCTGTCTTTTCGGTGGCTCAGAAACTCTAATATCTGTTGCACTTCGTGGTGTTTTCTTTTTTCTCTTCTTCCTCTTCAGCTCTTGGGAGCATTCCTGCCACCCATGGGTGTGCAGGGGGTGATGAAGACCATCCAGGGCTCACTGTTACAGAACATGCTTCTTTACCTTTAAGGAAGGCATGCGGCACAGAGAGGAGCAGATGATCTTAGTGTAGGGACGAGTGGCCCACAAATGCACTGCTTTTCAGGATCCTGCTCCAAAGGTCACTGTTACACTTTCCACCAGTGGCTAATTTTTGCTGTTTAAATGAAAAGGACACATTTTAAAATTTCGTTTAACAAGCCTAAACAAACTTCACAATTTTCATTTGGTTAGTGTTTCTAATTATCATCACTCTGGAATGGTCTTTCTGCTTTGGCTTTTGTCCTTTTGAGACAGGGTCTTCCTATGTAGTTCAGACTGCCCTTCAACTCACTATGTAGCCCAGGGTGGTCTTGATCTCATAGCAATCCTCCTGCCTCAGCCTCCAGAATGCTGAGATTACAGGAGTGCACCCACACGTCAAGCTGGAATGGTTTTTTTCTAGCAGTCCATCACAAATAATTTTCCTGAGGTTCATGTTACACTTTTTATATGTGATATTATATAATCTATTGAAATTTATCAGGAAACAAAGCATGTATATAATACGTGTTAAAGTCATGTAATGCATGATGTAAGTTACCGGGAAATGGATATACACAACTAAACATACGGTGTTTTGTAAATTACATCAACAGGTCTTTTCATTGTGCTAGAATTAATCAGTGTGAATGTATAGTGCTAAGCTTTTAATTAACAATATTCATTTCCAGAAATGATTAAATTGCATAGATTAAAACTGGATTCAGTGTTAAAGGCATTTTTGCATGCAGTGTTTACTTCCACTCTACTTCTATTTTTCCTAGAAACTAATAAGTATTTGAGAGTGATAATCCAGTATTAGTGCTCACAGGATATTTGCAGAGTAGTACGGTGGGCTTTAACTGCCCTCTACACTGCTTCATAAGTTGTCCTTGACCCTCGATGTACACCAAAGCAATGTAACTATGTAGCCAAGGTGGACAAGAGTGCTGTCATGGAAGAACCATGGGCTCTGAGCACTGTGGTTCCACTCACTCATTCATCTCTGCTAAATATAAATTTAAATCTGCTTTGGAAGCCATTAGAGTAGACTAAAATTAAATACAATATAAAATCTCTAGCTAGTAGCAAAATGTTTTCTAGTGCAATGAGCACCTAAGTAGGCTCTAGGTGAGAAATGAAACAAATGCTTGCCAAGTGCTACTACATTATACAAATGAACATCTCCAGTGGCAGTAGAGAGCTCATAATAATTTGCAGAAAAGTTTGAAGAAGGGAATGGAGAATGATTTTAAGGAAGGAACTAAAATAAGGGAGAATGGAAAGGTTCTGATGGTACAGAATCAAATTTGGTGAACCTGTTTTGAAGCAACATTAAAAGAGACAAATGGAGAAAATTAAGCTAGAAAGGACAATCTTACTCATGACCCCTACTCCAAAAATCAGTGAAATTTCATTTGCTTGTGAATAAACATCCAGCTGTTATCCTGCGCTGGGTCCATAGTCTGCTGTCTAATTGCTGAACTATCAATGTCTTCCTCCTGACCACAACACTCATGCTTATCTCTCAGCTCTAGGTTATTCTGATTTATCTTTTCTTCCCTACTGGAATGTGCTCCATTCTCTCTCCCAGCTCTTTCTCAAGCTCTCTACTGTTTATGAGACCTTTCCAATTAAATCCAGACTCAGATATCTCTGCTCTAATCTTATACATTCAACCACTTTACAACCATGTTAAATTTTTGTCTTTGGACATCTATTTATTTGCTCTCTTGATCTAAGTTTTATGATGTGTGTGTGTGTGTGTGTGTGTGTGTGTGTGTGTGTGTGTGTGTGTGTTCATGACTTATCTCTTTGGAAGAAACAGTAATTATTCTAACAGAGAGCACTGTATCATTCTTCTATTATAATATATAGTATGAGCCTGTACACAGGGATTTTAGCAAAAGCTTTAGAAGAGAAAGAATGTTTTATTTCAAGGTATTATTGTCACTTCCTGAAAGGCTGGATTTCTTAGTCACAGTTTTTGTTTAGCTTGTTCCATGATATTCAAGATGTCAGTACTCAGTGGCACCCTTTTCATTAGATGTTATAGTAGGTTAGACAGCTGCCCCCAAGAGATATGTCCACTTGGAACTTCAAAATACATCATTATCCGCAAGTAAGGATTTGTAAGATAATTAAGTAATGTCAGAAGCCACCAGATACTGGAAAAGGCAAGGAAAAAGACTGCTCTGGTGCTCTCATGGGGAATGTGGCCTTTTGACACCTGATTTCAGTCTCTGGACATCCAGAACATGAGAGAATGTATTCCTGTAGGTTAAGTTGCCAGATTTGTAGTAATTTATCATGGAAGCCTTAGAAATATTACAGATGTTTATCCCCTAGTGGATGACATTTAGTAGAATCTGAGATACTATTGTTATGAAATGAAGTGTTTATCATCTGTGTCTTAATTCTTCCAAGATGACATAAAAATACCATAAACTGTGTGGCTCATGACCAACAGAAATACATTTCTTACAGTTCTGGTGGGAGAAAAGTTGAAAGCAAGTCAACAGTAGACGTGGTGCCTTGTGAGGGTGTACATTCTGGTTAATGTTGCCTGTAAACTGCTGTGTCTTCACATGGTAGAGGGACCATGGGATCATTTAGATCTCCTTTGTGAGTACTAATCCCGTTCATGTGAGCCCTGTTACATAACCTGATCTCCTTGCAAAAGTCTCATCTCCAAAATTGTTGTCTTGTTCATAAGGATTTCAACATTTAAGTTTTGGGGACACATTAATATTCAGGCTATAGCAACATGCCTTAAAGAAGTTAAGAGTATTAGGCAGGAATGTAGGTGTTCTCTAGTTCTTACTTTATACTACAACCACACATGTAAGATTTGATAAAATAATATGTGGTAACTTATCAATTTAAGGATTTAGAAGTTAATATCATTACATATATTCTATCCCACACAACAAAAATGAGGTGTACAAAGATTGTTTGTTGACTAGTTTTGATTACCAATTTGATTGGATGGAGAAATGCCTAGAGAGTGGGTATATATAGGCGTACCATTCCACAGGTGATTGGCATGCTGGCCAGCACACAGAGGGGAAAAAGGCCTACCATAAACTTTGGTGGTAACAATCATTTGGATGGAGTCCCACATAGGACAAAAAGTTGGAAGAAGTGAAGATCTCCTGGCTTCCTTTGTTTCCTCAGTGTGCTGGGGAGCATACTTGTTGCTTCCATTATCCAGGGACATCACAGTGCAGAATTTTCAGCCTTGAAGGTGCACTTGCATGGGTGACTCACCTAGAGGCTCCTGTCCCCTGACTGTACCATTGGTCCCCTTTGTTCTGAAGCTTCCAGCTCTTAGACATGAGCAGCTACTGGTTGCTTTGTCTCTCCAGTGTACCAGTGGCTAATATGAGATTATTAAGCCTTGGATCCTGTATGGCAATCCAATAAATCCCCTCTCATTATTATTGTGTCCTTATGTAAATAAACATGCATATATATGTAACATGTGCATATGTGTGTGTCTATATATTTATATTCTGTTCATGCTCTTGGTCTGGAGAGCTCTAATGTATATACTCAATCACAAGATCCATTAAAACATCTGAATACTAAAGAGCTTGCCTAAAATTCTCAGAGCTTCATAAATGTGCTGGCCAAGAGCAATAGTGGGAGCAACAAAAAAGAGGACAAACAGAGGAAAGGGTGGAAGAGGAGGAGAAGGAGAGAAGACAGGGGTGTTTCTGTGTTAAACTAAAAAGCATGCAATTATCTTCCTTGAACATTTAGAAAACTAGACAAAGTAAATTTAACTTCTGTTTTGTCTATTGTGTGACTAGTGCAGGACAAAGGGTGCAGAAATGAATGAAGGGAGCCTGTGACACCCTCGGCATCTATATCCATGCTCTAGAACCAAGAACAGGGAAGCTGATCCCCAGCAGACACAACTGTCTCCACACATTCAAAGGAAAGAGACTGGAACTCAGGAGGGCAGAGAAGGGTAGATATAGGAAGTCGAGCACCACAGAAGAGGAAGGAGCCACACAGAGAAAAAACAGCCAAAACATGAAAGAGAAAAACCAAGCTGATCTATAACGAAATGACAGAGGGTAAAACCACACAAGAGGGAAATCCTGACTGAGATCCGAGGGGGAGCAGCAGTAGCGTTCCATGGGCCAGGAGATCTTTTGCTTCTGCACCAGCTAGAGTGAGAGCTTACTAAGCTCTCTTAAAATACAATAGACATGTCAAAAAGTCTATTGAGCTGGAAGCTTCACATCTTACTCTAGAGTTAATTCATACCTAGAATAGGCAAAATGCAGGAACATTCAAAGAAAAGTGAAATCAAACCTCTAAAGCACACAAATAAAACTACAGGCAATTCATCTGCCTTCCCAAACAAAGGTTGTCAGTTTTTAACTGAGGGATGAAAATTATTATCCATTCTGACATTAAAATTTACATATACATCATCCAGTTACAAATTGTCCGACAAGTTGAGAAACAGAAAACTGAAGCATAATATCAGAAGAAAAATTGGCCAATAGAAGCAGAATAAAAAAAATATGGAGATCATAGAATTTGAAGACAATAATATTAAAACAAGTACTATAGATTCATTTAATTATACAATACCATTAAGCATAATGCAGAGATTGAAAATTTTTGAAAAAGAATAAAATGTAATATCTAGAGATGAAGCATAGAATGTCTGACAAAAAAAGAAAAAAAAACTTCTCAGCACAGAGTTAAGACCAGGTTAGATTTTGAGGATCAGCAAATTTTAAAAGCTTATCAATAAAAATGGCATAATGATGCTAAGACAGATACAGAAACCAGGGTTCAGTTCACAGCCTGCTGTGTCAGCCCTGTCCCCAGAGTGTGCTGAGACAGCAATTGACACTGGGCATGGTGATGTGCACCTACAGAGGTCGGGAGGCTGAAAACAGGAGGATCATTATGAGTCTGATCTATGCAGTGAGATGCAATAGACACTGTACTAAATACATTTTTAAAAGATGGCATAATGAAACACAAAGTTAAAAAACTAATGGGGCTAGGATAAAGCTCAGTGCTAGAACACTAGTCCAACAAGCTGGGAACCCTGTGTTTGGTCCTCAGCACCAAAAATTAAAATAAAGCTAAAAAAGACAAAAAAAAAAAAAAAAAAAATGGGTGCACAACATGAGCCAGGTGTGGTGGTGCATTCCTGTAATCTCAACACCCAGGAAACCAAGGGAGGAGGAGCATCGCAAGTTTGAAGCCAGCTTGAGATACAAAGTGAGCTCAAAGCCAGCCTAAACTGAATAGTGGAACCTGTCTAAAAAATACTAAATAGAGATCCGCCCAACCCCGGCCCTGTAAGTATGTGGGAGAGCTTCTGCACTGTCCTACACTCACCGACTAAGACCAGGCCCGCAGCATAAGAGATGTTTCCCCGCTTTCTGTGCACCTGCCACACCCCACCAGACCCAACACAGCCTGCCCTGTGAGTGAGAACATCTGCTACCCTTTTGGAAGCCCTGAACACCCCCCAAAGCCCAGGCCCAGTGAGTGTGTGGGGGAGCTTCTGCACTCTCTTGTCCTCCTCCCACATATCCTTCCAGACCCAGCCAGGCCTGGCATACAGGCCTGGGGTAAAAGTCTGCATCTGTAGTCCATAGAGTAAGAATCGGGTCAAAACCACGCAGCTGATTCAGGAGCAGAACATCTTGTCAAAGGCACAGAACAGGCTCACCTCCAAGGGTAGCAACAGGAAGGAGCTGAGCACAGCAGCCAGACCCAAGTCAGGCACAACTACATGAACTAGAAATTGGTATACCAGTACCTGAATTTCATTAGGTGCTAAGGTTATAACTGCACCAATGCTCTACACCAAAGATCAGAGATCAGTGCTATATGAAATGACAAAAACAAGGAGCAAAGTGCAATCTCAGGCCTATAGTCCACCCAGAACAAGTGCAGAGGATACTAGCTTAGCTGAAATGTATGAATTAATACCACCAGAAGTAAAAAAAAAAAAACAGCAGAAAGATGTAGAGAAACTCAGAGCAGAAGTAATGTCTGGAATAAAAAAGGAAATCTCTGAATTCATAGCATCCGAATTAAACAATCAAATGCAGAAACGTATGGAGGAAGCCCAATCTGAAATAAACTCTACAGTAAAATAA
>PVKA01012422.1:14628-57958 GCA_004027165.1 Ctenomys sociabilis
TCCACCAAAAAAAAAAAAAAAAAAAAGAAAGAAAAAAGAAAAATAGAGGAGATTAGAAAAATCTCTTCTATTTTTAGAAAAATGAAGGATTCCTTGCATGAGCAATACAGGAAAGAAATAGATCGCATGAAGCAGAGTCAAAGAGATGTAGAGGAACTTAAAATCTCAATTACAAGTCTGAAAAAGGGTTTGAGAAAAACTAAAGATAGAGTTTCACATCTTGAAGATACTTCTGCAGCTAGTGAAAAGGTAAGAAAACATCTCTTAAAACAACTAGGATGCAAGAAAAAATAATTCATCAACTGCAAGACAATGCAAATATGAACAATGTGAGACTCATATGCATAAATGAGAAAGAAGCAGTCAATACAAATGATATAAAAAGAATATGGGCAGAACTAATAGCAGAAAACTTTCCAAATATGGGGAAACAATCTGACATTCAGGTAACTGAAGCATACAGAACGTCAAATAACTTCAACCCAATTAAGAACACACTGAGACATAGGATAGTCAAGATTCCAAAAATCCAGCACAAGAATAATACACTTAAAGGTAGAGAAAAGAAGCAGATAACATTCAGAGGTACCCACATCATAATTACGGCTGACTTCTCTTCATAAACCATGAAGGCAAGGACAGCATGGAGCAGAGTACTTCGAGTTCTTTATGAAAACAAAGTCCAACCCAGACTACTATACCCTGCAAAACTCTCTTTCAAATTAGATGGAGAAGTGAAATACTTCCATGACAAAGAACAACTAAATAATTTCATGATGACAAAACCATCCATACACAGGCTACTGAAAGATGTTCTAGAGAGGGACCAAAATGATCAGAATGCCACCAACAAGAACAGAAGGAACCTACAAAATAGGGCAAACTATTAGACACAGGAGAAAAAGGAGTAAACAACAGCATGTGAAACATAAGTCAGCACATCTCAATTATAACCATGAATGTAAATGGACTCAATTCAACAATTAAGAGAAATAAACTAGCACAGTGGATGAGAAAACAAAATCCAGCAATATGCTGCATACAAAAACCACACTTAACTCATAAAGAAATTCATAGGCTGAAAATCAAATGATAGAAAACAATATTACATGCCCCAGCACCACAAAAAAAAAAAAAAAAAAAAAAAAAAAAAAAAAAAAAAAAAAAAAAAAAAAAAAAAAAAAAAAAGCAGGTGTAGCAATCCTGTTCTCAGACACTCTCAACTTCAAACCAAGAATAATCAAATGAAATAAAGAAGGCCACTATATTATGGTTAAGGGAAAAATTCAATAGGAAGAGGTAACATTCATCAATATGTATGCGCCAAACAGGGGAGCACCCAAATATATAAGATAAATCTTAATGGACATGACAAATCTAATATCCAATACCACAATCTTAACAAGAGACCTTAACACTCCCTTATCCCCCCAAAGATAGTTCAACCATATGAAAAATTAGCAAAGAAGTACTAGAACTGAACAAGAGCCTAGAACTAATAGACTTGGTGTACATACACAGAGTGGTTCACCCAACCACAGGTGAATACACATTTTTTCAAGCTGTACATGGGTCATTTTCTAAAATAGATCACAAACTAGTCCGTAGGTCATGCAAGAAAACAGAAATGACCCCATGCAGGTGATCTGTCCACAGTGCAATGAAACTGGAAAAAAAAGACAAAAGAAACCATAAAACCCCCATTAAATATATGGAAATTAAGCAACACCTTACTCAACAATCAATGGGTTACACATGAAATCAAACAAGAAATTCAACAATATCTACAATTCAATGAAAATTCAATCACAACTTATCTGAATTTATAGAATGTGATGAAGGAAGTTCTCCGAGGGAAATTCGTAGCTATAAAGTCACACATTAGGAAAACAGAATGGGAATAAGTCAACACACTAATGCTGTACCTCCAACATATAGAAAAGGAAGAGCAAATGAAACCCAGAGCCCAAACATGGAAAGAAATTGAAAGATTAGAGAAATTAATTCAACTGAGACGAAGAAATCTTTTCAAAGAATCAACAAATCATAGAACTGTTTCCTTGAAAGACTAAATAAAATTGATAAGCCCCTAGATAACCTCATCAAAAAGAGAAAATAAAAAAATTAAATACAAGCAATAAGAAATGTAATGGGTGTAATCACCACAAACCCACTGGAAATTCAGAAGATTATCAGTGACTACTCTGAGAATTTTTACTCTCACACAATAGAAGACAGAGACAAAACAGATTCCTCAAAAGGTACAAATTACCAAAACTGAATCAAGAAGATATAACAACTCTCAGTAACCCAATAAAATCCAATGAAATATGAAATGTAATAAAAAGCCTGCTGACAAAGTAAACTCCAGGTCCTTATGGATTCACAGCTCAATTACAAGAAATTTACACAAGCTATAATCCCTACACTCCACAAACTCTTCAGTGAAATTGAAAAGGAAATAATCCTTCCAAAATCATTCATGGATGCAAGTATCGTACTGACACAAAAACCAGGGAAAGACACAACTAAAAAGGAGAATTACAGGCCAATCTCCATCATGAACATAGATGTGAAAATCCTCAAACAATCCTAGCAAATAGAATACAGCAAATCATCAAGAAGACCATACACCAGCACAAGGTAGGATTTATCCTAGCAAGGATTCTTCAATATTCTCAAATCTATAAATGTAATACATTGTATCTGTAGAACCAAAAATAAAAACCACATGATCATCTCAACTGATGCAGAAAAGGCCTTTGATAAAGTCCAGGACACATTCATGTTCAAAGTACTACAGAAAATTGTAATAGAAGGCCTCTACTTCAATCTAATAAAAGTCATCTATGAAAACACAAGGTTTAATACAATTATAAATGGGAAAAAGTGAAATCTTTTACTCTCAGATCTGGTACAAGACAAAGATGCCCTCTATCACCCCTCCTATTCAATATGGTTCTGGAAACATTAGCTAGAGACATTAGAGAAGAGGGAGAAATAAAAGAATAAGAATAGGTAAAGAAGAATTTAAATTACTACTATTTGAAGATAATATGATACTTGACTTGGAAGACACAAAAAACTCCACCAAGAAGCTCCTACAATTGATACACAAATTCAGTAGCATAGCAAGACACAAAGTCAATGCCCAAAAGTCAATAGCATTCCTCTACACAGATAACATACACACTGAGAGGGAAAGTAAAGAAACAATACCTTTTAAAATAGCACCATGTAAAATGAAATACCTTGAAATTCATCTAACTGAAGATGTCAAAGATCTTTTCATGGAAAATTACAGTACTCCAAGGAAAGAGATTTTAGCGGATTTTAGAAAAGGAAAAGATAATCCCTGCTCCTGGATGGGAAGAACCAACATCGTGAAGATGGCCATAGTCCCAAAATTGCTGTACAGATTCAATGCAATCCCTATCAAACTAGCACCAACATACCTCTCAGCCACAGAGAAATCATTCCTAAAATTTATTTAGAACCAGAAAAGACTGAGAATAGCAAAGGGAATCCTGGCCAACAAATGCAAGGCAGGAGGCATTACAAATCCTGACTTGAAATTATACTTCAAAGCTGCTGTGATAAAATCAGCATGTTATTGGCAACAAAATAGACCTGTGGATCAATGGAATAGACTTGAATCTGTGGATGCCTCTGCAAATACACTCAACCATTTGATCATTAACAAAGGGGCCAAACATGCTTACTGGAAGAGGGATAGCCTCTTTAACAAATGGTGGTGGAAAAACTGGTTCTCCACATGTCGAAAACTAAAACTTGATCCAGGTCTATCATCATGCACTAAACTAAAGTCAGAATGGATTAAAGATCTAAACATTAAAGCAGAAACACCAAATCACGTGGAAGAGAAAGTAGGAGGAACTCTTGAAGACATAGGGGTAGGTAAAGAGTTCATGAACAAAAATCAAATCGCATGGGTAATACTTGAAAGTATTAACAACTGCGACCACCTCTTATTGAGATGCTTTTGCATGTCAAAAGAGATTACAAACAAAGTGAAATGACACACAAATTTTGAAAAAGTCCTAACTTATAAGTGCTCAGACAAAAGGTCTGTTCTCTAGAATTTATGAAGAACTAAAAAATATTAGGACTCCTAAGTTTAAAGACCCAATACAGGAATTGGCATCTGAGATGAATACACACTTCTCAGAGAACAAAATTAAGGAAGTAAATAAATATACCAAAAAATGCTCCATATCACTAGTCATCCCTGAAATGCAAATTAAAACAACACTGAGATACTATCTCACCCCAGAAAGAATGGCTATCATAAATGAATAAACAAGCAACAAACTTTGGAGGGACTGAGAAAAAGGGAAACCTTGTCCACTGCTGGTGGGAATGTAGTCTGGTGCAACCATTATGGAAATCCATCTGGAGTTTCCTTAAAAAAGTAGGACTGGAAATCCTATTCAAGCCAACTCTCCCTCTACTGGGTATTTTCCTGGAAGAACTGAAAAAGTCACATCATAGTGACATATGCGTACCTGTGTTTATAGCAGCATAACTTGTGATAGCCAAATCTTGGAAACAACCAAGATGCCGTCACCTGACGAATAGATGAAAAAGACATGACATTTTTATACAATGGAGTATTACTCAGCTATAAAGAATGATAAAGTTGAAGCCTTCATATTTAAGTGGATGTCACTTGAAGATACACTATAAATGAAATAAACCAGATCTACATGTGGAAATATCATATAGTCAGTGAAGTCCCCTCAGGGTTTATCTTGTAGTCCTGTATATTACTCTGTAGATCCTTTGTCTGTGTCATCCATGTGATGAGTCACAGCCAATGCTTCACCAGTTTGCTCTCTGTGAGAGCCTGAAAGAAACTTTTCTCTCCACGTGACTCTCCCCAGGCACACTATAGAACTTCAGTCTCTTTCCTCTGTGGCTCCATAATCTCCTTGTTCAGAAAATTTGGAGCTCAGCTGAGTTTCATGATGTTGCAGTACAGGTTCTCCTATGTCCTGAGTCTTCGCTGACCTTGAAAGGTTAGGGCCAAAATGTTGGCTGGCCTTGTGGCTCTTCTATTTCTCCAACTCTGATTTGTGAACTTAGGTTGTTAACCATCCAGAAGAAAAGCTGATTAGTATCCTGCAGCATATGCCATTCACTTTGTCTTATCTGACTCAATTGATTTTAGTTGTTGTTGTACATTTCCTTTTGTATTTCTGCTTTTCACTTGTTATACTAGGGAGACTACACGATATTTGCACATGTTTGTCTGGTTTATTCACTTATGAGTATATGTTCGAGTGGCATCCACTTCAGTATAAATGCTTCAAACTTATCATTCTTAATATCTGAGTAATACTCCATTATACAGAAATACCACATCTTTTTCAACCATTCCTCATGTGATGAACATCTTGGTTGTTTCCAAGATTTTGGTATCACACATTGTGCTGCTATAAACATAGGTACACATATATCACTATGATACAATGTTTTCAGATCCTTTGGGAAAATTCCCAGTAGGGGGATAGCCAGCTTGAATGTGTTGGTATATAAGTCTTGTTCTATCTAGGTCTTAACCAACCAGCAGAAAAGTATAAAAATGAAGTATACATCGCGGGGCCATAATATTAAGCTGAGCTGTAAATAGCTATGGTCGACAACTCTTTGAATAACTCACTAATGTTGTGGAATGCTGGACTGTGTTGGATTGTGTTGTCGAGTTCAAGCACCTAAGTTAGTTGAATGACAATGGAGTGCCCACCTTTGACAGGTGTAGACAAAGGAAGGGGTATAGAAAGAAAAAATCATGATGTGTGTGTATAGACAGTAGAGTTGGGATAGATAACATTGTGCTTCTACATAATCCTATGAGAGGCATGATTTGCACTAATGGTGGTTGGACAGGATATTATGTCGGCTTCTAATACTATGGTCATCCACTAGGAAAATAATTATTGAATTTTTGATATAATTCAGGTATAAAAAATAAAATAAGTAAACAGCTACACTCTTAATTTACTGATAAGAGACATCTGCTATAATAATGTCTGTAAGTATAATATCATGTATGCACTTTGTACAATACCAAAACGGTATGAAAACAGTGTTGCAATGTATTAATTTATTGAATCTGTCTTAAGGTGTCTTAAAACTGTCTGATTGATATTTATGCTTCAATAAAATTTTTAAAAAATCATATAGTCCCCCTAGTATAAGTCTCAAAAGAAGAATTACAAATAGGATAGTATAACACAAAAGGAAAGTGAGAAATTGACAATTGGACAATTAGGAGAAGGTAAGGAGAAAAGCTGGGAAACATGACAGGGGCAAAGCCATACATTTATTCACACTAGATGGGTAAGGCAGTGATCCTGAGAAACATCATCAGGTTTTTAAACTAGCAGTTAGTTGGTAGGATTCTCACCCTGACTAACTTTATGTGCTGTGAACCAAGCAACTGCACTGATGACAGAAATGTGTAATAGAAGGATCACACTTGGAATACCTGTCCTTCTGGTCTTCTAAATATGTTCTTCTTGTCATGGCATACAAAGTATTACTATACTATCTTTTGAATAAAATTTTTTAAATAAATGGTGATAATTTTTTTTAAAAAGGCACTAGAAAAAAAAAGTCACAGGACAGTCCTGCTACAATGCTGTACATAGTTAAATTTCTAAATTTCTGTGTAAATATATGTAAGTGTTCATTTCTATTTTTAATTTTTTTTTCATATTCCATAAGGACTTGAAGGTTAACATATTAATACTTGATGGAAAATACTTGCTCCATTTAAGCCTATGATATTGATATTTGGACAGATAGTAAGGGTAAACTGAACTGCATATATTGCTTCTCTTCTGGAGAGTTAAAAACCTGAATTTACAGATCAAAATTTAGAGATAAGGAAGGGCTGCAAGGTCAACCAACATTTTGTCCCTGGGCTTTTAAGGTCAATGAAGACTTGGGACATAAGAGAACCTATACTGCAACAACATGTAACTCAGTTTTTCCCAAATTTTCTGATCAAGAAGATTATGGAACCACAGAGGAATGCAATTGATAACGTATAGTGTGCTTAAGGAGATTCGCAAAGAGAGAAAACATTCTCTCAGGCTTTCACAGAGAACAAACTGGTCAAGCAATTGCCGTGACTCATCTACATGGCTGACACTGACAAAGGATCTACAAAGTGCAGTACAGGGTTACAGGATAAACCCTGAAGGTACTTGACTGACCTCCTCAGATACAAAAGTTACATTTCTTGTTATATAGGTCTTACTTTATCTTGGACTTAGCCATGCTGCCGAAAAGTATAAAAATGAGGTATATATAGTAAAGCCATATTAATATATATTAAGAGGCACAAATATGACAGAAGTAAACCTTTCTCAAATGCCAAAAGCCACAATCATGTGTGCAGAACCTCCTAGTGAGTCTGCAAAAAGTCTTTTATGACTAATAAGTGAGTGCAGCAAGATTACAGAGGAGATCAATACAAAAATCAATTACATGTTTATATACTAACAATGAACAGTATGAAATTGCTCTTTCAATTATTAATAATTGCATTTTAAATTATGAAAGCATGAAAACTTGACAAACTGTTAGATATCCCCCTCATTAAAATATGAAACATTCCTTGGATATTAAAGACCTAAGTAAGGGCAGGCCTGATAGCTCAGTGGACTAAAGCATTGCTTCAGCAGATAGCAGCAGCTGGGGTTTGATCACCAGCATGCTGTGCTGGCCCCTCCCCCAGGGTACGCTGAGACAGAGATTGAGACTGGGCCTGGTGGCGCATGCATATAATCCCAGCACTTGGAAAGCTGTGAACAGGAGAATCACTATAAGTCCAATCTATATAGTGAGACTCTGTAGGCCCTGCCCTAAGTACAGAAAAAAACAAGACGTAAGTAAGTGCAGAGCTATGTAATGTTCATAAACCAGAGCACTGAGCACTGTAAGTCTCTAGTAGTCTCTATATTGAACAATACAGGCTGGCAGGATAGTTCAGCAGACTGAATGCCTGCTTAGTCAAGCACAGGGACCGGGGTTCCTTCCCCAGTGCCACATGCTCTGCCGGCCCTACCTGTGGGCACACTGAGCAGGCCACTGAATCCAGGCATGGTGATGCACTACTGTAGTAATCCCAGGGCTGGGGAGGCTGAGACAGGAGGAGCACTATGAGTCTATCCTGTGTAGTAAGTCCCTGTACCAAAAGAATAATAAATAAATAAATAAATAAATTGAACAATACATTCTATACTATTCCATTCAAAATTCCAGCAGCTAAATTTTCGGGGAACATTAGCAATTTACTGCAAAGTTATATCTAAATCAATTTAATAAAGGAACGATGTTGAAAATTTGAAAGCTTCTTCTCTAAATCTGTAATAATTAAGATAGTAGTATCAGTGCAAAGATACTCCTAAAAGTCAATGAAACAGAATAAGCAGTTCAAAAGTAGACCATGAAGATGTAGTCATGTATTTTAGACATAACAGATTAAACAACATAAGTTTTTCCAGCTGTAGTGGTGCACACCTGCAATTCCAGTTCTCAGAAGGCTGAGGCAAGAGGACTACCATGAGTTCAAGGCTGGCTTGGGCTATATAATGAATTCAAGGCCAGTCTGAAGTACATAGTAATCCTGTCTCAAAGAATAAATAAACAAATGAACAAAAGACAGAATCTTTTTCAAAAAATTGAGAGTATATTTAAATAAAGAGAAAAGGAAATATCAACCTTCAAATTATATGGAAAAATTAATACACCTTAAAAATCAAGATAAAAGATAAAATTGTACTGCTTGAAGGGCTAAAATATATTTCTAATGTTGACACAACAGGGCTGTTTTCATAGGTACTTTAAAAAGCAGCTGAATGACTAAAGTGGATTTCACCAAACAAATCTGAAAAAAGTACTTACAATACTGATATATGATAAAATATATTCAAAACAACCATCTCTTGTGATTCCATAATAAAATATAAACTATGATAATGGGCAGCCTAGTTAAACAGATATTTCACCAAAGAAAGTCTGCAAGTACTTTTTAAGTACATGAAAATGTGCTTAACATAAGTGCTCCCTGATCTGTGTGAATGAAAATTATATTAATATGGTAATTAGTATCATTACACGCACATTCACATGCAGTCAAACTGACTGATGACATCAAATATTTGTGAAGACGTGGAGCAACTGAGTTGCACTATGTTGTTCCACATCGTTGGGAATGTGAAATGCTACAAGAGGTTTGAAAAGTACTTGGAGTTGTGACATAAGATGAAAATTTTCTACATGATGTTATAATTCTGCTCTAAAGATACATAAATGTATGCCCATACAAAAGCCAGTACTTAAATGTCCATAGCTGTGTTAGCTTTTGGGGACTGTGACAAAATAGCTGAGGAAGTCAACTTAAAGGAGGAAACTCATTAGCTCATGGACTCGGAGGCCTCACCCCATCAGTAGCCCCTCCTGTGTACATGCTTGCAGCAAGGCCAAAACTTGATACCAGAATGGTGGTGCAGAGGAAGCTCACTGAGGTTACCAGGGATGTGCACAGGGTGAGCTTGGCAGAGAGGAAAAGGCCCGCTATGGTGTCCAAGGCCACGCCACATTATTCATTCTCTGTAAATGGTCTCCACTTCTGGCTCCCACCACCATCCAATAATACCAGCAAATTCTGATTTTATCAGTAGGTTCAGGTACTGATGAAGTAGGACCCCATGACTTCAGCACTCCTCCAAAGGCCCACCAGCTGGCAATCAAATCCTCACCACAATGAACCTTTGTGTGAATTATGTAATAAACACGTATAACTGTTCACAGCCTTGAGTAATAGCAAATTTTTTTTTAACCTAAAATAGTTAAAATCTCAAATGAACCCAAATTTAGATACATGGTTGAGTATATAAAGCAATGCTGAACACACCATAAACTCATGCTCTGGGAGACTGAGGTAGAAGGCTCACAAATTTGAGAACAGTTTGGACAACTTAGTATCTTAGTGAAACACTGTCTCTAATTAAATAAATAAATGTGCTGCAGATGCAACTTAATGTAAAGGCCCTGCGTTCATTTCCCAGTACTGGAGAAAGGAAGGAGAAGAGAGAGAGAGAGGGAGAGGGAGAGGCAGAGGGACAGGTGGACAGATGGACAGACAGACAAAGAAAGACAGAGAGACAGAGGCATGAAGATGGAGATAGAAATGGAGATGGAAGGAGCAAGTGAGGGAGAGAGAGAGAAAGAAAGACAGAGAGACACAGAGAGAGGCGTGTAAAGGGAAGAATCATTTATACTAGTACATAGCTTCTAATATCAAATCTTAGATATTACTGCTTTCTGGTGTTCACAGGCTTGTGTAATCTGTCCCTTAGAGTAATTTATTTTGTAATAAAATACCCAATTACCAAAGAATGTCAATTATTTGATTGCATTGCTGGAGTTTGTAGCAAGTTGTTAGGAAATATTATCTCTTGCTGGTTCTGAGGAAGCAAATTGCTATCTTGAGAAGACCCACATGGAAGCAGATTGAGGGAAAGATCTGGTGAAAATACACCTGTATAAGGCCCTAAGCTTGGAAACCCAGAGAAGCTGGGTGCCGCCAACAGCTGCCTTCAGGGAAGCTGCAGAACTACTACCACTTGAGTTTCAGATGAGATGTTTTCCTAGCTAACAGGTTTCTAAGTAGCCCTGTGTCAGGTAACTCTCTTAAGTCAGACCCATATTTATGACCCACAGAGACTCAGATAGTAAGTATTTATTGATTTGAGACATCACTTATCACAGTAAAACAAGTATACTCATGTTTACTGCAGCACAACTCATTGTAGATAAAGCTTCAGAGTGGCCCACATGACCATCAGCAGATGAATGGGTAAAGAACATGCGGTATTCACAATGAAGTACCACTCTGCCTTAAAGAAAGATAAGCTTAAGTCATTTGTAGGAAAATGAAGGCACTTTGAGGTTATAATGTTAGGTGAAATATATTAGACACAAGCAGGCACAGGAGCCAAGGTTAGCCCCCAGGGCCTGCGATGAAGGCCCCACTCTTGGGACATGCTGAACTAGCAATTGAGACTGGGCAGGGTGGCACACACCTGTAATCCCAGCTCTTGGCAGGCTGTAAACAGGAAGATCACTATGAGTCCAATCTAGTAGTGAGACCCCGAATACCCTGTAGACCCTTCCCTAAAATAAAAAAAATAGTAATAAAAATGAAAAATCTAACAGCAGTATATTAGTTTTGCATTGGTGCCCAACAAATAATGAAAAATTTACAAGATTTAATTAATGTCTATTCATTAAATCATAGCTCTGTAGGACAGAATTCTGGCAAAATATAACCAAATTTTCTGTTCAGGTCTCAGTAAGTTATATTCAGTGAACTGGCCAGGGCCTCAATTTCAGTTGAGGCTCCAGGCTTTTCCTAAGAGATGAAAGGGATATAGACCAGCAGTGAAGAATACTGGAGACCACCTTAAATCTGTTTATCATATAAAGAGTATCAATATATTTCAAAATATTATATTTATTGGAGTGAGACAGAGTTAAGGTGATTTACTATAGGATTCTTTCACTGATTCTCTAAGAAAGGCAAATATGATCTATGATATTATAAATCAGATTGATAGTTGCCTGGGTCCAGAATTTGCACATCATCAGGAAACGGACACCAAGTCCTATTCTGAAGTAAGGAAATTAATATACACATTGATGTTGATATTGGTTACACAGATAAATCTTTCAGAACACATTAAACTATGCATTTAAAATGTGTTCATCATATTCTACGCAAATGTGCCTAATACAGATTAGATATAAATAGAATCAGCTAGCCAATTGGTATTTGCCTCTCACTCCCTTCTAAATATGACACAGGTACCAAACCAGCCTCAGAAGCCTAGACGCAAAGGATGCTAGCACATGAAATATCAGTTCTACATTTTGTGGTTTATAGAATTAAAATATGGACAAGAGCAGCAAGCTCAGACATTCCTTCAGTTCAAGGTATGAATATTTCTTCTTATTCCTTCAGAATATTAAGAGGTCAGAACAAATACATTCAACATACATATAAACATGTCTGCATGCATGCATGCACATGCATATACTCCTGTCACATGGACAAACAGTGTGCTCAGAGAAAAACAATTATGATTTATAAAAAAGAGCAATTGAAATATTGATAGCTACTCATGATAGAGAATCCTTATTAATATATACATCAGTGCTAAACATTTCTTTATGGTTTCACAAGATAAATGACAGAAACTTCATTTTTTAAAACTTTTATTACCTTGTGCTTGTTAGGCAAGCACTTATTCTACTGAGCTATCTCCCCAGCCCTAAGATAGTAACTTTAGTTTCTGTAGTTTAGGAACCAGAAATATATGCTTTTTTTAAAATTAACTTTATTGAGAAAAAATTACAACGAGACAGTTTCAAAACAGGTTGGTAGGAGAGCTACAAGAATTAATACATTGCATATTGCTGTCTTCATAGTGGTTGTTCATAGTACAAGATGCAGACATTATATCCTGTCCAAACATTATTGGTACAAATCTTTCTTCTTATTGAAATATATGCTTTATAAATAAGTACCACTACAGATTATCACTTTATATTTTGAAATTGTATTTCAGTTTTGAAAATTAGGGTTGAATCATACTTTAGAGTTCTACTGTTCTTCCTGGGAACCTAAACCTTGAGTTATACAGAGATGCTGCAGAAGTATTTAAAATAATGAATTTTTCTTTTTCATGTTTATAACAGCTAAATTTATAAGCCAGGGAATTATTCAGGAATCTGAATAATGAGTATGAAGTGGGAAGGGCAAAAATCATATTTTTCTCCAGGCCAAATAATTCTCTGGAATTAAAAGAGAGGCATTTCCTCCAGTCAGAAGCATGTGTATTTAATTACAAAACAATAAAATGTATAAATTAATGAAAAATTTCAGCACATCTGGGAAGAATTTTCAGACAATGAGCTGCAGGAGTACACAACTTTGTTGCAACCTGGTCAACCAACTTCATTTTGTAAAATTCATGTGAACTCCATTTTGTGGTATCTTGTCCTCTCTTCTGTAAACTTCCACCCCTGCCTAACCACAAGATGCAACTGTTTGCACAAATAAGAAAGTTTTTCTCAGTATTCTGAGAGAAGATAAAGAAATATTCTTCAACATTCCTCAAAATGAATTAAACTGTCCTTGCAATTACGGGAACAAACAGAACTCCTGAAAATGGGTGAAACTGTCATCAGACGTCCTTCCGACTACTGGAAAAAAACGTCTAAGCCAAATAAGGACATATTCCTGTAAGGTTTACAAAATGTGACCTCATATGTTATCCTTCGGATATGACTAATTCAAAATAAGCTTTATAACATCTCCCCTCTTCACCCTACTCTTGTGGTTTTCCCTTTAAAAACTGTGCCTCACTTAGATCAGTGCGCACGTACTTGGAGACGAGAGTATTTGTTGCCGCTGAGCTCAGCTAAACAAAGCGCTTTTTCAGTTGAGTCTGGTTTTTGATTTTTGGGTTACAACAAACTTGAAATCCTCTGATGCAATAAATTATATAAATAAGACAAAGAACAATATTTAAGCAGATTGTCAGCATGTATGGGATCCAGAGAGAAAAGCATTTAATTAAAGCAATATTATATAGGAATGTTGCATGTTTGTTTTTTTCAAACTTAGGCATGAAAATCGTAATTGCCTTTATATGTTAATGTGCACAGAGATTGCATCTCTATGTTTACAATTTTCTGGGCTCTTTGACCCTAGTTTTCAGGAAAAATCAACAAAGAAACAAAATTATCAAATTCTGTGTGTTATTCAGGGCAATTGCCTTGCACTGTGGACTGAAGAGAAACTGCTTCAGTAGAATGACTTTAGCCATGCATGAATCTCATTAGGTCTCAAAAGTCATGTACCAACTTTTTACCCAGAAGGGTAAATATATTCGGACTGTGGTTAGTTTCAATAATGGCTCACAAACTGTAAGTTAAATAAATAAAAGGTTTATTTGCATCATGCAACAAGTCCATAGGAAGATCAGGATTAATGCTGTAGCTCAGTGTTTTTTTTGATCCAGACTTCTTCTGTATTGTTACTGAAACCAACTATAAAACATGATTCTAATCATCAATCATGACTGCAAGATTATTGCTCCTCCAGTCATCTATGTAGGATACAGGGAGAAGGACTAAATGGTGATTCTAGTAAGATCAGCTCTTCTGTAAAAAAAAATCCTGGAAGCGTCTACCACTTTTACTATTGGTCAGAAATACATCTTTTTGTGACTGGCTCAGCCCACCTTGGGGCTGGGGCTGGCTGCATATGGTATCGGGGGATTGATTATCAGTACCTGTGCTTTGCCTAAGCTTGCCTGCGCAGGTTCTTTAGACCCCTGAGCTATCTCACCAGTGCATGCACTGGAGGTTCTAATGCAAGTTTTAAGCTAGAAATGTTTGCATTTAAGTGGTACAGCTATTAAGGATAGGAAGTGGATATTCAGACAGTATGAAGTAGTATCTGTCATTGCTAGTGAGTACCACAGACTGGACCTTGACATAGTCTGTTCCTATTTGCCCTTCAAAAATGCACATACCTTTGGAGCACATCGTACTTCTTACTTACATTCACCTTCTATGAATATTCTCAGTATATACATTCCCTGAAACGAAAAGCCCATCTTTCGAAAAATATAAGAAGAGTCATATTATTTTTGTCTTTAAATGATGTTCTAGCAATTTCTGAGGATCAAATTACTTTTTAATTTGACTGGGAATGCAAAACATTTGATAGCAGTCTTAACTAATTGTGGGCTATTTTTGCTGAATTGATATAAGGTTAATATTAAATTCAAATGAATGTATTTGCCTCGATATTTATGGAGCATCAACAAAGTGCTAGTCCTTGTGCAAAAGATATCAAAGAGTAAGGTTTAGTGGTTCCCTTCATATGCCTGTGAGTGCAGGGCTTACTGAGCGAAGACCCGGCCACAAGCTACAGGACAGCAGAGTAGTGAGAGAGGGGTGAAAGGCAGACAGAGACACCATACCTGAACTGTGTGGTTCAAAGTAAAAATCACTTCAGATGTTTACTGATTCTCAGTCTAATATATTTTCTACAATGTAAATAAAAATACATTAAGTGTGATATTAAAGTAGTATCATGCATTTTTAATGATAGATACATTCTAAGAAAAAGTGTTCTGAGGAAGATTTTGTTGCATAAACATCATGAAGAGTGTTTTCAATAAATCTGAATGATAGTCTGTTACACACTTATGCTACATGGGAAATATCACTGAGCCATCATTGTCCAAAACATCTTTATATGACATATAACCATATAACAAAATACATTGCAAAATTTCAATGAGAAGCGTATATTCAATAACATAGTCTATTTATAAATAACAATATAACAGAATAAGAATGCAACCCAAAATACTAGTCTTACTTTTAATGCAATATTTAGACTATTGTTTCAAGCAAAATGTATTTTGTTTTCTTCACAGTTTGTTATGTTTCACAGTTGTAGAACCACTCACAATATTTTTTGGTGTATACAGAAAAACAAACATCAAGTAACTAATAACCCAGGCAATCGCTGTTCACAAAATATGCTAGAATTCTTCATGATGACCTTATGCAATGAAATTCCCTTTCTTTTTCTGTACTAAGTATTGGAAAATAAAAGAAACAATATTTTACAATTGTGCCATTGGTTGGTCAAGATCTATAGTTTTGGAACTATTTGCACCTGCTTCAGATTTTGGCAAGAAAATTTCTTGGCAATCTGTACACACCATGATTTTGGACATGTTTCCTTCCTCCAAACATGTTTTCGACACTGTCTTCAACTCAAGATGTCTTCTTCCAAATCCAAGGCTGTTCTGCTAGAAAAACATTGAACATTTAGAAAAATACATTGAAGTTCTCTCAAATAAGCTAATCCTGTGATGTCTGCAACATGCAAGTGAGGTTTAAGGAGTCAATTTAGATGGGTTTCATAAATTTCAACTTGTTTCTATCACACAGCTACTAAGTGGTACAGCAAAGCCTCAAAACCTGTTTCTCCAGCCCTGATTTCAATGTTCTCTCTAATTCCTCCCCTGACTCTGAACATTGGGTGTGCACTGTGTGAAACATAATTGCATGCAGTCTTTCTTGCATTTTCTCTATTATATCACCTAAAAACCCAGAACCTCTGTTAGGTTTTGTTTAAAATGCACTACAGTAGAAATATTCCACTTCTTTGTGCTTTGCAAATTTTCTCCTTTAATTAGGTTTCTCAAAAGCCCCTAGTATTTGGAATACACTATGCACTTCATAATCCATAAGTTTTTTCTTGTGCACTTGTATGTGTTCCCATAAATCTGAGACAATGAAGGCAAACACAGCAAACTTTACTTTCTGCCTAATAGGAGAATTATAATTTATAGATCTTACTGTCCTTGTCATGTATATAATTTAATCACTGTGAACTTAATGCCTAGATTAGTGCATGGAATTTAATAGTTTTAACAAGGAAATACTGTCTTGCCCACAATGTACAAGTGAATTTTCAAGCCTAAAGATACACGATTGTGTAACTGTCAAGGAGCAAGTGCAGTCAGTATGACATACAGCATGAAATGGGAAATTAGTGAGCTCCTGAGCCATGTATCCAAACAGCATACAAGCAGAGACCTGGAAAATTCCTAGGACAATCCAAACTTTCTAAAAGTATTATCCATAGTGGAGAAAAGCTGTACCTCTACTGGACCACTGTACACCAAGATCATAAACTTTGGGGCACTAACAAATTTTAGAAAATGTTTTACAAATAAAATGTGCTAGGAGACATGAGAAGTCTCAGTCTCATCCATTTATCTACATAAAGGCAACATTTAAGGTCACGAGGCTAAAAAAGAGTTAAGCCCTTAATAAAGAACTTTCAGCCAAAAGAAAATAGCAGTTAAGTAATAACAGAGAATGAAATATTACCTTTGCTAAAGTTAGTGACTAGCTCTGTATTTTAGTGAATGGGATGCTACACTAAATCTCATTATGCATGATCTGAAAATTGAGCTTACAATAGATTTGGGTGCCTACTCTAGGATTTATAAGAACTAGCTATCATCTCAATTTTGTATTGTGGGTTTAATCACTTGAAACAATTTTCTTTGCTATCTTTGTTGTTAAACTTTATGTGATCTTGGAGATAGGTTCTTAATTTAAAATAAACCTTGCTTGATTATTACAAGTCAGCATATTTCTCAGCTATAGAATTATCTGAAATTTACCAAACATTTTATTTGTGTCAGGCTAAGTACAACAAAGCACAGAGTTTGCCCAGTGCTGCACAATGATTCAAAATTTTTCTCATGAATCATGGGATGATTTTAGCTCTGTCAAAATATACAGATTTCTGGGTACCATCTACAGATTTTTCTGATTCACTGGTTTTGAGGTTGGGTTAAAAAAATACTCATTACTAATAATTTCCCTGATAATATTGATACAAACGATCCAAGAGCAATACGAAGATTGACTTTCTACAGTAAGCACTCTCAGTACATACAAAATAGTCAGAAGGTACATTCTCTAAAAGGTCTATATCGTCAATATCATGCTTTTATAATAATGGACAAATAACGTCAAATGCACAATAGCATCTGTACATGAAGAGAAAGAACATGAGTTCCATGCGAGAAACAACATGTTGCTTTCTTGCGGTCTGCTTGATAAAGATAATAAAAGAATCATAATTAGAGTAGAGACTCTGACCATCCTGTCCTCTCTTGCCTAACACTGTAATCAATAAGCCAGCGAGAGAGAACATATTGACTATATTACAGATAAACCTTTATATTATCCATAATTAGGTAAAGATTTGAAACTTGCATGCAATGTGAGTCATGAAGATTTTTTAGCTGACCTGCTGGATCTGAATTTTAGGAAATGGGAATATATACCAATTTTGATCTTTCCAGTTAAAAATAATATTTAATTTTATCTAGTATAGAAAAGCAAGAAGCTTATTATCTCATAATGAAGAGGTAAATTGTCATATTTATTCATAAATGTCTGCTCCAGCTCAAAATATTATTAAAATTTTGTTAAATTTTGTGTTCATCCTGAGATTCCTGAGAGGGTTGGCTCGCTTTTGCTGGCCAGAGTAAGTCATACTTTTGACCCAGGGTTAGGCAGTTTTATAAAAAAAAGTCATAGAAGGAGATATAGATTGCATGGGTAATGCAGGGGAAGAAGCTTAGGGATACAAGGGTTGTGACTGCCAGACTCTCTCAAAGCTCCAGAAGGAACTTCCCAAATTCAGCCCACAGTGCTACATCCTGACTTGACTGTATCTTTGAACTCTTTTGTTGACAGGATGAGACTTCATGTAAGATAATTAGTGACTTAATTACAATACACAAAAGTAGATATTTATATAGGTCTTCCTTTATCTTGGTCTTAACCATTCAGCAGAAAAGTATAAAAGGAAAATGAGGTATAAAAAGTAAAGCCATATTAATAGGCTGAGCTATAAAAGGTTCAAGTCAACAACTTCTGATGTTGCCAGTCCTACAGGAAACCTACTACTATTATGGACTACTGGACTATATTGGAATATTTTGCTGAACTTATACCCCTACAATATTTAAATGACAATGGAATACCCTTCTCTGACAAAACTAAATAAAAAAAGAGGATACAAATAAAGGACCATTTTGTATCTTTATATTCAAAACAGTTAGGATAGATATACAGCTACTTTCTCTTAATTCAGTGAATAGAAAGATTTGTTTCTAATAGTGTATGTGGACAGGATATCATGTCTTCATCTTGTACTATGAATAACCACTAAAAAGACAACAATATACAATGTATTAATTATTAAAAGTGTCCTACTAATTGGTTTTGAAATTGTCTCATTGCTATTTGTTTCTTAATAAAATTATCTAAAAATATATACAAAAGAATATTTATTACTCAGAGTTAGGTAGTCTGAGAATTTTCAATAGATTCTGTGGAGAGAGCCTGCTACTTCAGAGACTGCTATCTTCTTATTCAACTTCACATGAGGAATGGACAAGAGGGCTTTCTTGTGCCTCTTTTCTTAAGGATAAAAATGCCACCCATAAGGGCTCCAACCTGTGACCTCATTACCTCTGAAAGCCACCTTCTCCCCACATTTGGTACTGTCACATAGATGCAGCAGACAATTTCTACATTACAATTTGATGAACCAAAACGTTCACATGACAGCACTCCAAAATGACATAAAAATATTATTTTTTACACTTCTGAATAAGAAAAAATTGGCAGAACACTGCTCAAGTAAAAGCATCAAGTGACAAATGAAAATAGGTCACATGTTCTCTAGTTATTGCTAAAATATTTCAAGGGAAAGCACTGCTCTGTATCTTAAAATCAGGCACACATTCCTAGCAGCCTTACATCTCTTATTGTTGGTCAGGTTAGGAGATAACACATCCCTTATAAAATGGCTTCCGTGCACTAAGAAAGTAGAGCAAAAGGAAAAGCAGCTTTAGATAGGACACTCTGTCTTCTTCTAACCCCACACATACCTACTTTGACCTGAATTACTAAAATCTGCTTTTTTCTAGTTTGCTTACGAATTTTGCTATTGATCAGAGCTCATTGGTTACAAAAAGCTCACACAACAGCATTGTCCAGAGAGACCTATTTCAAGGCTTTTTCATTGTCAGTATGGCAGCACTCACCAATATAGCATCTCAGACATAAAGCTGCACATGATAGGAACCCTGTACCTTTCAACCGCAAACTATGACTAGTGCTTTGGGACTTATTTTTCACTATATTTATAGCACAATCATTTAATTGGTTTGAAAGATATAGATTTAACTACCACTCAGCAATGAGTTTGCTGTGTCCTCCCGGTGCACAAGAGCCCAAGTAGGGCGTATCATAGACTGTTTTGAGATGATTCTGGAAAGAGTCCAGAGAGAAGAATATTGTATGCCAGCTTCATGCTTCATTATCTACAGCTTCTTTAAGTTCTCTGAATATAACTTTTACAAGTGAGAGAAATAAATGCATAAAAAGATAAGCAGCAACACTGAGAAGAAATCTTAGCTTTTAAACACTCCACTTCAGAAACACAAAGATACTTTTGAAAGCCAGCATTGAGAGAGAGACATACAGTTTTTGGTTTGCAACAAATTCTGACAAGATTTCACACACTGTCAGAGAGGTTCTTTTCTTTTTGCCTGGCTTCCCTACAGTGGAAGAGAGGACAGAGCCAATGCCCCAACCTCTCTGTACTTAGGGAGCCACTTTGACCCAATTCCAGAAGCCCAAGGGCTGTCCTTAATTAGCATTGTAATTTATATTGCACAATTATGCAAATTGGGTGCATAAACAAAATTATCCTTTCAGTTTGGTTTTGCTACCAGAGAAATGCAAATCCAGTTAAAGATAAGAATAAAGAAAACAGAATACATTTGCTTGAATGCAGAGCACCATTTCTTAATTTATCCATTGTTTTGTGCTACTTTCACCTTGCTCTTGGGGTTTTACACTTCTTAAATTTTCCTTATTTTGCTTTTTTTTTTCTTTTATGCTGTTTTATCCTTCTTTATCTATACTTGGCTCTTTTCCTTGAGAAATTTTCCATCTCATTAATTCTCCCCCAGCAATCCGTAACTCTTTGGGCCATTCTTTTGTTTTTGTGGTATGACTACTGTCTGTCTGTAGTAGATTTCTTTTTGCTCCCAGATTCTCTGTTCTGCTGGCATCTCTTTCCATTTTATTCCATTTTCCTTCATTCGTTTGACTTGCTTTTGTAGCTGGGTGATGCTTCTTGCCAGATATCTAGCAAGTGCCCTCAGGATTCAATCATGTTTTTGTAAGAAAGCTGAAAATAAGCATGGCAAATAACAGAGCTTGGAAGATAGCAAATTTTAAAATACAAAGCCCAGTGAAACTAAATTGGATGCCAAGGCCTAGAGGCAATAGACAGTATTCAAGTAAGCATTAACCACTGGGCAGTCAATCAGTACATCAGTATAACAGATAATTCTGCAATATCACATCATATTCTAACAGCCTTAAAATTATAAAGAAGATCAGAAAAACCTAAAACATGAAAAGTAGTAAAAAATAAAACCTTCTATAGAGCAGGCTTTATAAGAATAATGGCTAATATGATTGACAGAATGTGGGGCCTGATTGCTAAGGGGATTTCTCACAGAAGTGATTGAACAGAATGGCAAGGAGAACAGAACCGCTCCCCGCTTTATCGGTCCAGCACCATGGCTCCCAAGGGAAGACACTCCTTTCATTCTGCAGCCCTCTGGCTGCAGCAATAGCAGTCAAATTAAAACATAACCCAAGGGGCACCCAGCTGAACTTGGGCAAATCAGAGCACTTTCCCTCTGGCTATAAATATATATTTTTTTATCTTGAATAACATTCAAATGCCTTGTACAGCCTTCCCCACATATTTCCAGTTCCTGTCTGCCTTTCTGCCTCTGCCTTATATCTTAACATTCCCCATTTGCTTACTAGTTTCTAGCCATCCTGGTTGTCTAATAGTCTCACATCTTTGCTTTTGAACTTTTCATCTTCTCTGCCTCAGGATCGTCCATGATTTCTTTTAAACTTTTGTGTGTTTAACCCAGGACCTCACATACACTACCTAAGTACCACACCACTCAGCTATTCCAGCATCATTCTTATTAATTTTTTCATAGCTGCTTTCTTGTCATTTGGGTATGCATTTGAATGCTATTTCAGAGAAATAGTCTCTTTTATCTCCATAGAATGTGGACCTGTGCCACTCTACCCTTTCACATGCTATACATTACTTTTAATGTGGTGTTATTTGAAATTTATTTATGTATTTATCTTCTATGTGTACTTGCTTATAAGTTATGTCAAAAGAAATTGTCAACAAAGTGAAACGACAACCCACAAATTTTGAAAAAATCCTAACTAATAAGCAATCAGACAAAGTTCTGCTGTCTAGAATATATAAAGAACTAAGATATAACAGGGCCCTCAAATTTAAAGACCCAATTCAGAAATGGATACCTGAGATGAATACGCACTTCTCAGAGGACGAAATTAAAGAAGTGAATAAATATATGAAAAAATGCTCCACATTGCTAGCCATCTGTGAAATGCAAATAAAAACAACACTGAGATACCATCTCACTCCAAAAAGAATGGCTGTCATAAGGAAACCAACCAACAACAAATGTTGGAGAGGTTGTGGGGAAAAGGGAACACTTCTCCACTGTTGGTGGGAATGTAGACTGGTATAACCACTATGGAGATCAGTGTGGAAACTCCTCAAAAGAGTAGGACTGCAAATCCCACTCAAGCCAGCTATCGCCCTACTGGAAATTTTCCCAGAGGAACTGAAAACATTATATCGTATTGATAAAAGTGTATCTATGTTTTATCAGCACAATTTGTGATAGCCAAATCTTAGAAACAACCAAGATGTCTGCCACATGAGGAATAGTTGAAAAAGATGTGGTATTTCTATGTAATGGACTATTACTCAGCTATAAAGAATGATACACTTGAAGCATTTATATTGAAGTGGATGCCACTTGAACATATACTCATAAGTGAAATAAACCAGATACACATGTGCAAATGTCATACAGTCTCCCTAGTATAAGAAGTCAAAAGGAGAAATACAAATAGAAATGTACAACAACAACTAAAAAGAATTGAGTCAGATAGTGAGGGCAAACTGAATGGCATATGCTGTGGGGTACTAATCAGCTTTTCTTCTGGATGGTTAACAACCTAAGTTCACAGATCAAAACTGGAGAAATAGAAGAGCCGCAAGGCCAGCCAACATTTTGGCCCTAGCCTTTCAAGGTCAGCAAAGACTTAGGACATAGGTGAACCTGTGCTCTAACATCATGAAACTCAGTTGTGCCCCAAAGTTTCTGATCAAGGAGATTATGGAGCCACAGAGGAAAGAGATGGATGATCTACAGTGTGCCTGGGGAGAGTCACATGGAGAGAAAACTTTCTCTCAGGCTCTCATTGAGAGCAAACTGGTCAAGCAATGGTCGTGACTCAATCAGGTGGATGACACAGACAAAGGATCTACAGAGTAAGGTACAGGACTACAAGATAAACCCTGAGGGAACTTCACTGACCTCATCAGAAACAAAAGCTAAATCTTTTGGTATATAGGTCTTGCTCTATCTAGATCTTAACCATCCAACAGAAAAGTATAAAAATGAGGTATATAACGTGGGGCCATAATGATAAGTTGACCTGTTAATGGCTACAGTCAACAACTTCTTCAGATAACTCACTATTATTGTGGAATGGTGGACTGTGTTGGATTGTGTCACCGAGTTCAGGCACCTAAATTGGTTTAATGACAATGGAGTGCCCATCTTTGACAGGTCTAGACAAAAAAAAGGGGTATACAAAGGGAGAATCATGATGTGTGTGTATAAACAGTACAGTAGGATAAATATGCTCTGCTTCTGCATAATTCTATGAGAAGCAAGATTTGCACTAATAGTGGTTGGACAAAATATTATGTAGGCTTCTAGTACTATGGACAACTACTAGGAAAATAACAAGTTAGAGAGTATTAATTATCGAATCTGTGATATAATTCAGCTATAAAAAATAAGATAAGTAAACAACTACACTTTCTTAATTCACTGATTAGAGGCATCTGCTGTAATAATGTCTGTAAGTATAATATCATGTATGTACCCTGTACAATTCCAAAACATTATGAAAACAGTTTGCAATGTATTAATTTATTGAATCTGTCCTGTTAATTTGTCTTGCAACTGTCTCATTGCTATTTGTTCTTCAATAAAATAAAAAAAAGAAAAAAATGAGTTATTGACCAGATATTTTGTCATTATCTGTGTCTCCTCACTACAACAACCACAATGAAAAATCTCTCACCTGTCTAGTTAACTGCTGTACACCCGATACTAAGGACCATGTAGAGCATTCAACATTCCCAAACTGTTAATTGTGTGCTTCAATGAATCCATGATTGCTGTGAAATAGGCACTAATGAAATATGGCCAAAATTTTCCACTCCTGTTACTTATGGATTTTGGAAGTTAATTTGAATCATATTCTTCTGGATAATGGGTACTTGGACTAAAAGATATGAAGCTCAAAATAACTTTCTGCTACGTGAAGCAAGAAAGTAACCCAGTGAGTGGTAGGTGGTGGAGAAGGGAATAGAGAAATGGAAGCAGAGTTGAGCCTAGGGGGACAGAGGTGGAAATTGAGTTGCTCAGTGCTTAGTGACTAGCTTCTAGTGCTCCTGAAGTCCAGCAGTATCCTTTTACTTTCTATGAAGCCCTCATGTATTTTCCATTATTCTTTTTTTTTTCTCTTAACCTAATGTGAACTGAGTTTCAAAAGTGAGATCTAACAGCATACAACTATATCATTCTTTAGAACTTAAAGTTGAGGACAAGACTTGGTTTGAATATAGATTCCCAAATTTATTAGTTATATGATGAAAAACGATTCTATCTCTTCCAATTATACCTGAGAGAGGCCGAGACTGAGTCAGAGTCAGAGACAGTGATGGTGCCCATGAGGCAAAGAGGGAAAGAAGGAAGAAAAGTAGAGAGAAAAGGAGGGAGAAGATTAGGAGGTGGAGCTAGAGGAGAACAGAAGACAGAAAAAGGGAAAGATGAAAAGCAATAATATAAGCTATGTGATAGTGCACAAGAATGATTAAGTGTGATATATACACAATGTTTTTAAGCACACGGTAAATTTTTATTTTAAAGTGTCATTTATAGTCTGGCACAAGGTAAAAGTTAATTTTCATTGGTATTTCAAAGTTGCACTCATTGCATGTATTTTCTGTAACATATCTATTTCCAGTTTCTATAGAATATTTTGTAAACTCTTTGTAATTATTATTTATAATAGTTACGCTTCTTTACTTTACTTTTTTTTTTTTTTTCTTTTTCTTGGAAGGAATGGGGATTGAACTTAGGTCGTTGTGCTTGCCAGGAAAGTGCTTATTCTACTGAACCATCTCAGTAGAAAGTCCCTGGCTTTTCTTGAAAATTATGTTCGTATTATTCTCATTATATTCGATTCAACTAAATATACAGAGTGGAGCATTTGTGAATATGCAAAATAATTAGAGCTAAGATGCTGCGGGAATGATGATGTGTAGACTGATCCTCTTCCAGTGTAGGTTAGCCAATGCCTGGTTTCCCACCTATCAAGAGAAAAGCACATTCACAAGATGAGATCCTGGAAGAAAAACAGCCAAATCTCCCTCCCACTGCTCTTGCTATGGTCCCTTCTGCCTGTTGTAGAATTTTATAATCAGAATAAAGATCTGTACATAAACATTCTACCTGATGAATTTCTTGGACTAGATCAGTCTTTGCAAAGGTTCATGATACAACTTGGCCCTTTCCATGACACAATGACACCTTGGCTGCCAAGATCCTGCAAAGCAATTTCATGCATCCCATTAACCAGATAACACTGCCTGTGGCTCATCCTGGGCCACACAGACAGGCCTGTGGAAGAGGTGCGGTGCTTGGAGGAAAAGGCCTATAGGATCAAGTAGTAGTGCTAGGGTGAGCACATGGAAGAGAGCAACACACAGGATTCTAGCCAATGGATATTTCCTAAAAACATCATACATACAAAAATAAAAGAGAAAAAGTAAAGAGAATTTTAAAAATTATTCAATTTATGGGGGATTGTACTTAGATATGATACTTGATTCTTTTTTTCATTTTCTTCCTTTTTTTTATCATTTATGTATTTGGTACAGGGTCTCACTACACAGCTTGGACTCATAGTGATCCTCCTGTTTTCAGCCTCACTAGCACTGGGATTACAGACATGTACCACCATGCTCAAACTCAGTTGCCTGCTCAAGTACTCTAGGGGTGGGGACAGCAAAGCATGAGGTACCGAGAATTGAACCCTGGTTGCGCTGAGCAGGTGACAGAGTCCTGGCGTGGTGGCTCACGCCTGTAATCCCAGTACTGTGGAGACTGAAAATGGGAGGATCAATACAAGTCTGAGCGTGTAGTTAAACCCTATACAAAATACATAAATCAAAAAATAAACAAATAAAAATTTTAAAAAATTAAAAATTACATATAATAATATATAATGTTATTATATGATGTAAATATTTTAAATTGGTCATTCAAGTCTACAAAGTGCTGAGGTAAACCAAAGTATTAATGGAATATTGGTTAGTAGGGGTAATATCCTATAAAGTATTTGCTAGTATTCCTTCTTAAGATTTATAATTACCTTCCTAAGAAATATTGCCTTCTACATTGTTTTTCAAATTTTTGGTTTGTATTTATTTCTCTTATCATTGTTATTATTTTACTTTTTTACTCATTGCTAAAGATTGAAGTCCTACTTACATTAAAATATTTCATTCTGGAATTCACTTGATTTTACAGTGTATTTTATTCAATTAAATTTATACCCTTTTGCCAATAAGATTTTTGGTTGTGTTTTATTGTTGTCCAGTTAAATACTTGAGAAAAAGTCTTGATTTGTGTAGAAATCTCAACAGAATAAATCCTAAGGGCCATGAATATTCTCTGAGAACTTTAAGGAGTATCACTGCGATGTGCTGAAATTTTATCACTGAAAAAGTTTTTTAGAAAGAGTTGAGGATGTAGCTCAGTGGTGGAGCACGGGCAAATGAAGTGCAAGGGCCTGGGCAGCATTGCTAGTGTCATGTAAATAAATAAACAAACAAACAAACAACCTAGTTGGGTTCTGGCACAGTGTCAGAGAAGAACAGTTGCAGCTATCTGAAAGGGCATCACAGTGATAGTCTTTTTCTCCAGCTACACAGCTATGTGAGCCTGAATGTTCTTGTACTTTATTTAACCAAATCAATGCAGCACATTTCTTTATCAAATAAAGAAATAACATTGACTTGCATAGTTGAAAAAAAATGATCTTCTTGTCACTCACTTTTTTTTTTAGAGAAAATATTTTTAATAAAAAAATCAATCCTACTTTTAATATATAATAGAATTAATATTAATAGACATAACTCATGAAAATAGAGAAAAGACACATGGTTCTTTAATATCTGTAGATTCCTGAATAGCTTATCAATATGGTGTTAGTTTCACATTTGTCCCAACAGTTTTTCTACCTTGTTCATTTAATTTTATTATTTGTTTTTAATATTTTTGTAGAGTATTTTAAAGAAGTAATTACTGTTAATAACATTAAATTGTGAGCATATGCAATTTATATAATTTTCATTTTTCCTTTTCTTGTATGGTTCTATTCTGGATTAGCACTATTTTAGTACATGAAACATAACTTCTGTTTTCATAGCATAAATCTTTAGAAATATCTTATACATACAATAAAATTATGGGCCTAGCTCTCATAAGGGAAATTGTTCAGTACAGAGAGCTAAGTGCCCTGCCTTCATTTATCTCCTTTTTGAGACAGGATCTTGCTAAGTTGCCTGGGATAGCATTAAAATTGTGATGCTTCTTTCTCTGCCTGCTGAGTAACTGGGATTTTATGCCTGCATCACTTTACCGGATTCTTTATATTTGCATCATCAACACTAAGAATGACGCAGCACAGTTGGACCCACACAATTAAGATTAAAATCTTGGCACAGTGCTCAGTGCTCTGTGTTGTGACTCTCCTACCTCTCCCCTCCTCCCTTGTCCCCATTCTTTATCCATTTTTGTCAATATAACTCTACACATTAATATCAAATATTTATCAACTTAAAAAGCTTAAACACATAAACTTTTTATTTCCAGTCGTGCCCATATCCATATTTAGTTTTCTAAACAAATTTCCAAGATTACACAAAACTACCTTTATATTTGTTCACCACTACATTGAGAATTCTGCTTAAGAAACTTTGCATGAAAGCATGGGAAAGAAAATAAGACTCTGAACCAACTGTAACTTGGACGCCCATCATAAGCTTTGCTTTTCTAAGCACGAATTACCCCCCAATTCATGGTATGCATTGATTCCCTTTCATGCTGATAGCCTTATCTCTGCACAGTCAAAAATACACAAATACACATCAATGGGAATAGAAATTTCACTGTTTTCCATGAGTTAATACTTTTGTGATATGTGATGAATACTTTCATTTTATTGCTATTATCTCTTTAATGGGTTCACCTGTAAGTAACTGTAAACATTGCTCTCAAACTCAACTGCATACAACTGCATATTGTTTTAAAGATCCTAATGATCTGGTAAATCATTAGACCACCTAAATCCAAATCTGATAATTTAATAAACTAATTTAGTAAACTAAATCGGTATCACAGAGCTAAAATGTAATTTGACCTCTTTATAAGAAAATTATGAAACTTATAGTATCTATTCATTTTATTGTTTGTTTGCTTATAAATTTATTGCTTATATAAGGTGCTCAGTGAATTTCTTATACCAACTATGGGGCTTTCCTTGAAAGAAAAGCGACTATCTCTATTTTGACTGAGTCTGATCCTATTTCCTCATATTGTTATGTACAGAGCTGGCTAGGACTTCTGTTTATCCTTCAATTGGCCTTAAGCAATGTGTATTGGTCTAGCTGAGGTGCTGGCGATAGTCTTTGAAGGTGGCATGTGTGTTTCCCTGGTAAGCCTGCTGCTCCTTAATGTGAGCCCGGTGGAGACAGGATGGTAGAGCTAATGCTCTGCGCTTCGAGCCTCAAGATAGAAGCTATGACTTCCTGGGGCTTGAAAGACTACATCAAAGCTGAAGCCCTAGACTTCCCAAAATATTAAATACTATATTATGCAGATTACTCTCTCTGCATATCCTCTCTGCATATGGCAGAGGTAAATGTAGGCCACCCACATAGCTCAGCTCAGCATAGTCACCTACTTCCCACAATTCTCAGTCAATCCTCAAGCCACTCCCTCACTGAATAAAAACCGGGTCAGGCCCTGGGTCACTCTCTTGATTCCGGAAAGCCATATCATGGCAGGACTTAGAGCCCCTCTTCTCCCTGATGACTAAAAATATAATTTAGTGTTCTCATTTTCACCATGGGCTGCATGGAAAGTGGTAGACTAGAATCAACTTGATAGGATTCCAATAACGTAACTTTGGGATTACAAATATTGGTTTCTTGGACTGAGACGAGGACCAGGAAGTGTCTCCTACAACTGATGACCTTAAATATAGTTTGAGGATAAATTTCTTTGTGAAAGGATCTTCTAGCTTACAAAATATATAATTGGTTAAAAAAAAAGTCATGTGTGACGATTGGGTCTGCATTGTGCAGAACTATGAAAGAAGATAATGTCAGATAATAATGTTTTTGGTGATTATCACATAGTTCAGTGGTTCTTACATAGTGTCCTTGGACTAATAACATCTATGTCACTTGAGAATTTTGAAAATGAAAATTGCTGTCCTTCTTCCATCCTCCTGAATGGGACTTGCTAAGGTTTCCCCCAGCTACTCTTGCTTTATCAAGCTCATTCTCTCATTCATTTGCATTCAGTAGTTCGAGAAGCTTACATAGTAGAAGTACCAAAGCAGACACTGGTTTTATTATGTTTAGAAAACAATTTATCAGTACTTAAAGAAAACACTTGTTGATGAAGTTCATGCTTATCTCTAACAGAAACAATGCTATTATCTTATCTTAATTTCCCATTATATGCCAAAGATTCTTGTGGTCTGTATCATCTTTCAATAAACACTGACTAATTCCTTATATTTAATTTTAGAAATTTTTTTAAGCAGAAGAATGTTGAATTTCATGTATGCTTATCTCATTAAGAAAATGCTTCTATGATAATCTCATATATATATATATATATATGTTGCAAAATTACATCCAATATCTCTAAGGAGATATAACATGGTACTTGGAACCAACAAATGTCACTGTATATTTTGTAACACACTTGAAATACCAAAAGTGGTCATTTCCTACAAGTCTTTTTTTAAATTTTATTTCTTTAAATGTCTAGTTAATTTTTAATTTAAATTAATATTTACAATAATTCAAAGTACTAAATGAGGCAAGTATCTTGGCAGAAAACAATGTGTAACAATTGTCAGGGTTGATGAATAAAGATTTGCTCATCAAGAAAACATTGAACTAAGAAAGTAGAACTGGATGGTTTCATACTCTCCGAGTTGTACACTTCCAACATAAGTGAATTTTTTATTAGAGTTTAAATCAGAATTTTGTAACTATGCAGAAGATAATTTGTTTTAAGAAAGAGCTAGTGACCTTAAGAATGTTGGAATGTATTACTTTTTCACTCAATGGTTATATATAGTCAATAGCTATGATATGGAAATAAGTAGATACATATTTCTATGGGAATTGCTTCATTGATTATTCACTCATATGAAAATACCTATAAGTATTTTTATATACACAAATGAATTCACAGCAGACATGTGTGGATCTGCAAAGTGAACTGCACAGAGGCACAGCTCTTAGTTTACATTCACGAGTATTCTCATCTTCCTGCTTGATGTGAATGCATACCTATTTATCTTACTGTATTTGCTTGTTAATAAACCAGAGCATGCAGCATTTTATGAAAGTGTGGTGAATTAATAGATAAGATTACCTTCCATCCTTCCAGCCTGAGCCTCTACAGAAGGGGAAATTAAGGGTAACAAACCAAACTGTGATGTTCTGGGACTCCCTGGATCCTGCCTGTCACTGTTTTTAAGCTGACTCAAAGCCTCCGGGGAGTCTGGCTGTTCTAGCCTTCTTCAGCCAGCCAGACGGTAACGGCCCACTGCTTTTATTCATTACCCTGAATGTAATGCACTAAATTTAACAAGTAACACACTCAGCGGGAATTTATTGGCCTTTTGCAGCATGATTGCAAGGTAGGATGTGGATATGGATTCCAATTACTGTTGACACCCAGATAAGAAGAACAAAGCCTGTATATAATTATTAATCAAAGATGGTATTTTAGAGAAGTGAAAATAAATAAATAATAACACATATCTTGATATTATTTGAAGTAAATGTTCCTAGGTTGAAAGAACTCTTCCCAGTTATATATATACTAAGAGCATTCAATTAAGTACAGCAATAATAGAATAGCAACACATAAAAGCAAAGTAGTCCTAATACGCAACAATTTTCACACAAAAACAGCTGCATGTACAGGAGAGGGGATGCTAGCAAATTTTATATACAGACACATATGTAGTGTGTACAAATGGGTAAATGAACAATCATTAAATACAGATTTAATATTTTAATTAGAAAAATGGTCTAGAGGCTGAGGAGATAGTTCAGAGGCTTATGAGCCTGCCTGGCAAGCAAAAAGTCCTAAGTTCGATGATCCCTGGTACCAAAAACAAAAATTCTATATACTATTGTTATTCAAGATGGAAACTACTTATAGGTTATGCAAAGGTGTACTAAAATACGGTAGAAATGATTTTTGTAAAACATATTTTCAGGCTGGCAAGATAGCTCAGCAGACTAAGTGCCTGCTTAAGTAAGCACAGGATCCTGGGTTCGATCCCCAGTACTGGGGTCCTATCTCCAAAACAGCCACAGGGTGCCCCCACTCCCCAGGCATGCTGGGCATGGTGGTGCATGCCTGTATTCCCAGAGATGGGGAGGCTCAAAACAGAAGGATCACTACAAGTCTAAGCTGCATCATGCGACCTTGTGCCAAAGACATGAAAAAATTTAAAAACTAAAATTATAACATATTTTCAAATCTGTATGTGTGGAATTACCTGATCATGAACATTAAATATGATTGTCATATGAAAATTTATAATGAAGCTCAAAGTACGTGGGCTTCGTAAGAGAAAAAGAAAGGCCCAAAATTAACAAGTCATTTCAGCCAAAGGCTGGCTGTTGTTGTAGTCTGATTTATTTTAAAGCCCACAAAAACACAATAAATAAAATGCCCAGAAAAGAAAGAATATAATTTCATTTTACCACACTGTATATGAATAAAAAATAGTGAAGAATATAAAACATACGAAAACAAAAAAAAATGTCATTTTCTACATGATTAGCTCAAATGATCCATTTAAATGATTAAGGTAAGAACAAGATACATCACTAGTAGAAGTCTGAATTCTCACATGACAAAGATTCACATCCTTCTTTTATTAATTGTAACTCTCACCTTGAGCCACTACTTAAGAGCTCTTAGACTGTTTTCTCAGAGGTAAAAAGGTGCAATTGTAGTAGCCATGTATGTGACCATGCTAACATAAAATAATCCCGGTCAATTATTTAATATAGCACAAAGTGAATAATAAATAGTATTTTGTTACTTTGTCTTTTTTTACATGATGAGCATTAAAACATATCAGAGCAGGAAAAAAGTCCTATATTTCTTTTACAATTTGATGTACTTCAGTATAAATTTGAGCCTCATTATAGCATTTTGAGGAAAGAAGAGACATTTAGATAAGTTTGAAATTGGAAGTCACTGTTTTGTGGTGTAATATTAGCATAACTATATGATATTAAATTATATTTATGACATTCACCATGCTCAATATGTAAAATGGGTCTAATGATAGCCACCCTTGAGGACACGAGTCGAATGATACTTGCCCTTGGGGACAAGTATCCGTTCCTGAAAGTTGGCACATAGCCAGGTACCATTCAATTATGGAAATAAATGCAATTCCTCTAGGTACCATTCATAGTATATAGGAAATAAAATGAAGTATGAAACATGTTAATTGGTTGTTTTGAGGCCACAGAGATAATAAAATAGTGAGCATGAGCTTCAATTAAGTTGGGTCAAAGCAACTATACATCAATGTTTTTTTCAGCTATAGTAACTATTCTCAGTAAGTGAGAAAATAAATGTGGCTAATGACAAAATGTGTGTGTGTGTGTGTGTGTGTGTGTGTGTGTGTGTGTGTGTGTGTCTAAAGGTATGTGCTATGGATGGTGAACACTGGTACATAGCTCCAACTTCAAACAGAGTGGGTAAGTTAAAATCATCTAGGTAAGCCATGGATTTCTCTAATTTCTAAGAACACTGCACTTTCCGGATTGAACAGCCAAAATAAATATAATATTGAGGTAAAATTATGAATAGAGGTATAAGAAAGCCCTTATATGACAATGTTACCTACTGAATATTTGGATTCTTGCATGAGATTTCCAGAACTGCTTCAGAAAGTGGCAAGAATAATGAGATAAGCACAACTGACAAAGGGGAGGTAATTTGAGATTAATGGCAGTAGGTTTTATTGAAGCGTTTGTTGTTGTTGTTGTTTTGGATACAGTCTTGCTATGCAGCTTGGACTCCCAGTGGTCCTCCGGTCTCAGTCTCCCTTAGTGCTGGGATTACAGGCATGCACCATCACATCCAGTTTTGCAGTAAGCTTTATTGCAATTATTTATTAATTTAAACATTTACCACATTTTATTATACTTTATGTATAGAATCCTTACATAAAATTGATTAGATAACTTACATTTAAAGAACTTAACAGATGGCTTTTCCAAAAAACTAAGGGAAACAGAAATGAAATAAAGTAATGCTTTAAGTATGAGCAAATTCTGTTTACATGGAAAGATTCTGTTCTTTTTCCATGCACTCACTCACTCTACAGTGATACCCCAAGCACTCCATCTTCTGCAATTCTCTGTCATCACAGAAGGCAGCACACTAAATCAGACTAGTGAGGTCACTGCCCTCATAGGTGCTTACAGTCGAAAGCACAGATAGGAGATGATTACATAATTACAATTTTATCAGGTTGTTGGCTACAAAAGAAGACTATATGAAGATTTAGTCCTGGTCTTCTGGAGGAGATCAGAAGGATGTGGCAGAAAATAACTTCATGTGTGTGAACTCAGTCACCACCCCAACCTAATCAGATCAATACTGCTACAATCTCTCATGCACAGATTAGAAAACTGAAAAGCAAATCATTAAACACCTTCACTGAACCTTATCACAGCATACAGTTTGTCAGAGGTATGTCAGCGGCCCATCTCTGATAGTCTGGGTTGTTTCTCTTAGCCACTGACCTACAGATGCTTATGTCATCTGTGAGGAGATACTGGAAACAGACCAGAGAGAAAGCACGGCAGATGAGAGACTCTGCAAGAGGACACAGCTCAGCACTGCAGGCCGAAGAAGTGCTGCTGTAGAGATGTGGACAATTACATGGGAAACTCTAAATTTTCAGTAAGCATATTTCGAGGAAAGAAGAAATAAAAAATAATTCATTATGGAACAGAACTAGTGTCCTATGAAACTAAATATGCAATTATTCTACAGCACTAAATAAATGTTTTTCGTCACTTTATGCACAGTAGCAAAATCTAAAAGCAACATGGCAAACTATCCTTTACAAGTTAAAAAAAAAACCCTGGTTTATCTAAACCATGGGATGATCCTGGGGTTGAAGGGATGAAAAAAGGACAGACTAGGACTGGGAAAACAGGATACTGAAAGGAGCCTAGAGGAGTGACCAAAAGGCCACACACAGGGTGCTTTTTTGAGGTGATGAACAAACTGTTCTGTATTTTGATGTGGTATGGATATAAAATTTTTACACTGGGAAATTGTGTAAAATGAGGAACCGACAAAGGTGCATTTATTTTTTTGTCTTTTTGAGACAGGGTCTCACTATGTACTTCAGGCTGGCCTTAAGCTCACTTTTGTAGTTCAGGCTGGTCTTGAACTTACAACAATCCTCCTGCCTCAGCCTCCCAAGTGCTGGGATTACAGGCATGTACCACCATGCCCGGCACAAAGGTGCATTTAGAGCTGGAGAAATATGAGCAGAACTGAGTCATGCAATATCCTAACAAAAATATTGTGAGTGTAGATTTGCAAAATATCACCACTCACTAAATCATAGATACAGATTTTTTCTGTATTATTTGCTTAATCTAGAATCATCTCAGAATACAAACATCAACTATAAGAAAACATGCAGATGAAATGGATTTTTATCATATTTAACCCAATGTCAATGTATTCTCATTTCTGCATATTACACTGTTTAAAAATTGTTAAGATATTTTATGTTTTTCATATTGTCCATTTGAACTAGCCACATTCCACACAATCAACAGCCTTGCATAGCTGTGGCTGCTGTACTGTATAGCACAGGAAACACAATAACAAGTTTTAAGAGCAGAATGGAAGTGGGGGGTGGGCTGGGTGGGTCAAGTTGCAGGGACAGCAACTTGAAGTAGCATCTGGTCTGTGTAATGGGTTCAAAGCCTGGCACTGTAGCAATCTCCCATGCCTTCTCAGTCACTTGCTGTCCCCAGCAATACTGGATTCCTGTTTTCTATGGAAAAAGCCAAACACACACCTGCCTTAGGAATCCTGCTCTTTCTGTTTCCTCTGCTGGCATCTTCACTCCCAGATCTCTCCCTGACATGGCCTTACGTGAGAAATAAACATGAATATTAGTGACATTATCTTCTTCATCTCACATTTCTATAGAGCTGCTCACTCAGGGAGAGATTTTTGTCTGTCTTATCTAGAAGTATGTCCCAGGACCTAGGTCAGTCTCTAGAAAGCAAAATACGTTTAATGAATACTGTTGAATGCATTAATTGATGTATTAATGAATTAATTCTTTCACAATTCTCAAAAACTGCTTGAAACAAAATCTCTCTATATTTTTCTTTAATGCAATAAGACTGACAAGATTTTTTATACAAATACCTATTTTGGCTACAAGTCTTCTCTTTGCATACTGTTATATAATTTAGAGAGCATTCATTTCTTTTTTTATGAGAAGAATATATTTATTGGAAGAAAGAAAGCTCCTGTTTGAAAGAGGGACAGAAAGGGTTCCTCTGACTCGAGCGGATTGTCCCCTAGAGAGCATTCAATTCTAAAGAAAATTTTATTTAAAATTTTTTCTTTGTTCTTATATTCATGGCTGATTACTTACATGTTGTTGATAAGTTTACTTTCTTATCAAGCAAATTAACTCAGACATTATGAAAAACTAAGTACTCAGTATTCCTCAAAGTGCATTTAATCCTTTCCTGGCACTCTGGACCTCCTGTGACATAGGGCCCCTCTAAAGAAGCATTCTTCTAATAACCCCAAAGAGAATTCCTTCCACTCCTGGGCTCCCATCAGTACACCAGCTATGGTCTTGAATCCAACATCTATTCCAGTCTACTTGTATCTAAGTTTTAAAGAAAATATGCCCACTCCAGAAAGACAGAAACTGTCTTTCTTTTTCTCGTCACTAGTACGCTTCATACTTCTGCACTGGACTTGGATAAATATTTGATGAAGTGAGTCAAGCACTACATTTTTTTTCAAAATAATATATGCATTCATATATTCTACAGGACTTTACAGAAGGGCACTGCTTAAGACACTTCTTTAACACCAACTGAGACTCTCTAGTATATGTTCCAGAAAATAACTACAATTTATTAAGCTCCTATAATGCACTGAAGATTTTACATGTGGTCTCATTTATTCCCTACAAAAAAGTGAAACACGTACCACTGATGAAACAGTACCCATGAGAAACTTGGATCTTGGAAAGAAACTGTAATGTTTCCAAGATTCAGCTTCTACATACACTAATATCCTCCAGGGCTGCTAACCCTAAAGTTCAAAGAATTATTTTACACTTAGAGAAGATCCAATATTTTAATATAGACATAAGTTCTGAAGACAAAGATTGGGAAGTATATATTTTTAAATTAAATAATAATAATAAAAAATTAGAGGTTATCTAGAGAAATGAAGATGTGCTGTGCTGCTCAAACTATATCTTATATGAGATCAAGGGATCAAAGGATTTTTAGCTAAGAAAATAGTAAATGATATTGCATAAAGTATTCAGCCTCACCAAGAGGTCTGCTCTGTACTTAGCCCGGAGGAGATGATGACCTCCAAACCTTGATATTTCTCAAGTTATCAAACTGTCCCCACTGCTCCTCATGGACCCTGTGAACAGTCCAGTATTTTAATCACCCAATCAATCATAGTAAGACTCCAATAAAAACTGAACACCCAAGCCTAGGTGAGTTTGTCCAGTTGTCAGCACTACTTTTGTATTATTATGGTTTAAAGGGGTCACACACATCTCTGTATGTAAGCAGGATGGTTTGGACAACTGCATTGTGGATTTCTGCTGGCCTATTTGTTTCATGTCCTTTTTCAATTTTTTCTCCTTTTAATTTCTTATATACTTATTTCCTTTTTTATTTCTTCTTCCAATTTTGCATGCATATATCTGGTATGAATCCAGTAGTCCATAGTAGTAGGACTGGCAATTTCAGAAGTTGCTGACTTGAGACTTTTATAGCTGAGCATATTAATATAACTTTACTTTTTATACTTTTTTTTTTATACATTTCTGCTGGATGGTTAAAACCAAGATAAAGCAAGACCTATATAATAAGAAATGTAATTTTTGTATTTGACAAGGTCATTCAAATTCCCTCCGGATTTATCCTGAAACCTTGTACTGCAGTTTGTAGATCTTTGTCAGTGTCAGCCATACAGAATATTTTGTTGAATTCACACACTTACAATATTTAAGTGGCAATGGAATTCCCTTCTCTGACAAAACTAAACAAAAAAGGAGGATACTAATGAAGGACCATTTTGTATCTGTATATTCAAAATGGTTAGGCTAGATATACAGCTACTTTCTCTTAATTCAATGAATAGAAAAATTTGTTCTAATAGTGTTTGTGGACAGGATCATGTTTGCATCTTGTACTATGAATAAGACAAGAAGACAACAATATGCAATATATTAATTATTGAAACTGTCCAAAGAATGGATTTTGAAGCTGCTCATTGCTATTTGTTTTTCAATAAAATTATTAAAGAAATATCTGGCATGAATAACTGGTTGGAAGGAAACACTATGCATTACAACAAATACTGTAAAATTCTGTGTAATAGTGTAATATTTCTGTTTTAATAATATTTTGTACTCTCTTTATAAAGTAAAAAAATATTTAAAAAATAAAATAAATGGGTCCCACAAAAAGCATTGTTGGAAACATAATCGTGAATTCCAGTGTTGTGAAGACAGATCCTGATGACAAGCAACTGGGACCTGAGGCTAGAGTGAGTGTTCTGATATTATTTGTGAATTTTTGTGGAAGCACGTTGTTTATAAAAGGAGTAGGAGGGCTGGTGAGATAACTCAGCAGACTAAGTGCCTGATTTCACAAGCACAGTGACCAGGATTCGATCCTTTGTCCTGCATGCACCAGCCCCTCCTCTGGGGTGTGCTGAGCCATCCATAGAGTCTGGGAGTGGTGGCACACACCTGAAATCCCAGCACTGGCAAGGCTGAAAACAGGAGGATCACTGAGTCCGAACTGCATAGTGAGACTCTGTACTAAATATGTAAAATGAAAAACTAACTAACTAAATAAATAAAATAAAAGTAGGAGGCTATTGGCCACCTCTCTCTGCCTCTATCTCTGTCTCTGTCTCTCTCTCTTTCTCTTTCTCTCTCTGGCTCTGTCTCTCTCTGTCTCACCTTTCTCTTCCTTTTCCTCTTGTTTCCTTCCTCCCTCCTTTGTTCCCTCCCTCTCTCTTTCATAATGTTGCCTTTTCCCTTTGCCACAGGATACAGCAGACCCTCAACAGACGCTCCGCCTCCCTCTGGATTTCTCAGCTTCCAGAACAGTGAAACCCAAGTCTGTGTACCACACTGCCTAGCTGCTGCATTCTGATACTGCAGCAACAAAAGAAACTAGGGTGGGGGGCAACTAAGGCTTGTACCACCATACAACAGGAGAGACAGTCAATCACATCTCTGTGACAACAGGGACTTTACATTTGTAGTCTTCCACCAAGACTTCTAATTTGGGTTAATATATTTTCCTGTATAAATGGAAATGTAAGTATAATGAACTAATTTTTTAGGAAAGTATTCAGGCTGAATCTGGTTACAGAAAACCCTGAATTTGCAGCCGATATTAGTTATAAGGATAACTTTTGTAGATTGTTCACTGTAACTTAATAGTTATATCTTAACTCATATTAGTCAGCCTAAAAGAGCTAAGACAGACTTCATGACCCAAAATACTGTAGCCTTAATTTTATGTAGGTGAGTAGCAATAACCCCATAATTTCAGAGATTCTTAAATGTGATTATATTAAATTAAATGTTTATAAGTGATGAGCATGAAAATAGAGCACTGATATTCAGAATACTGCTCCATCAATATATTTAGTATTGATACATATTTATTCTTGATATACTGAGACTATATGTGGCACAGTATAAGAAAGATCTTCCTAAAACTTAGAAGTGCCCAAAGATATCATCAGTTTTCCATTAAATTCTCTACAATAGAAAAATTAATTAACTATTAATTCTTAGTAGGAATGCTCTATAAATTGTAAGATTTAAGGTATTTGTTAGTATTAAGATTCTTCAATTTCATAGTTACTATTACTACTTCTTAAAAAATGGAGATAATAAAACCCAGTTCCTATTTGTAATAGACCAATGCCTTAGATTTGACTCATAGAAATCTAACTTCGTTTTGCTAAAAAGTAACATGTCAGCCTCAGTGTGGTCTGTAGGCTGTACAAATCCAAGTTTAAAAAAAAAATAAAGCAAAAGAAAATACACTGCAGGAAAGATTATTTAAATCATGTGACTCAGGGCCAGAGAGATAGCTCAGCAGACTGCAGCCCCGCTTAGGCAAGCACAGGCAAGCACAGGGACCACTGTGCCAGCTTTGCCCCCAGGGCGGTGGAGCCACCCACAGAGTCTGGACATAGTGGTGCGTGCCTGTAATCCCAGCTCTGGGGAGGCTAAAAGGAGGGGTTCACTATGGGTTTGAGCTGCGTAGACCCTGCGTAGTTTGAGTTTGAGACCCTGTCACAACCAAATATATTAAATCAACCAATTAATCAATCAATCATGTGATTTTGGCTAACATTATAAGGGTAAACTGAGGACTGCTTATATTTGAATGTTAATGTAAAGTGTACTTTCTCTGAAAATTGCTTTGTGACCAAAAGGAAATTTTAAAACTGTACCATGAGAATTATTGTTATGAAAAATTAAATTGTACAAAATGGCCAGGCATGGTAGCACGTGTCTGTAAGCCTAGGTGTTTGGAGGCCGGGGCAGAAGCGTCACTCTGACGCTTCACTAGGTAGCCTAGGCTACATCATTAGTGCAGGCCAGCCTGAACTACATGTCAAGACCTTTCTCAAAACAAAACAATGAACTATAAGAAAATCCTTTCAGTGCTGCAGAGAAAGCTCAGTGGTCTAAATGCCTGCCTCGGCAAATGCAAAGATCTGGGTTCAATTCCCAGTACCACATGCCATGCTGGCCCCACCCTGGGTGCACCTAGCCAGTCATCAAGCCACTAAAACCGGATGGAGTAATGCATGCCTGTAATCCTAACACTGCAGAGGCTGAAACAGGAGGATCTGCAAGTCAGAGCTGTGGTGTGAGACCCTGTACAAAATAAATTTTTTTAAAAAGAATATATTTCAAATGAATCATAAATGGATATAAAAATGGTCAAAATTTCACAAAAATCTAAACTGCACATGGCAAAAATAGAATTTAATGTACAATATAGTAAACTGTGTGTTAAAAAGATGTCAATTTTGCAAAACTTTTTTTGCACTCTAATTACCACTAAATGCTGTCGCATGAACTACCTTCTGTAGTACTTTAGTTATTGTCATTTCTCTGTGCTCAACTAAATTCAAGTTTTCTGAGTAAATCACTCAGAACTTGAGTTTTATTAATACAATAAAAATTACTAGTTCATATAAGATGCATGCTGTACATTTTTGTTGGTGTTCTAAACAGTATGGTCTGAATATACAACAGAAAAACTTAAGATAGGCAATCTCATGTGTTTGATATGAAATATGAAACTTTTGAAAAGAATTCTACCTGAGAAGATTTCTAACAATTCAATAACAAAAATATTTCTGATTAAAATGGATCAGACACTTAAATACAGCTTTATTCCAAAAAAGACTTCCAAATAACTATGAAGTATACAAACAACATCAAACAACAGCAGTCATTATGGAGATGTGAATCAAAACCATACAGAAATGTCACTTCTCACTTGTCAAAAAGCTTTCCAAAACACAAGAGACAACAATATGGATGAGAATGTGGAAAAGTTGTGTTATTTTTATAGTGTTGGTAGGAATGCAAAATGCTGCAGCTGGTATGGAAAACAATACGGAGGTTACTTTCAAAATTGTAGCTAAAATTGCGTATGAGCCAGTAATCCCATTTCTGTTATTTATCCAACAAATTGAAATCAGGATCTTAAAGAGACAGGAGCGCTGTCATGTTCATTTTAGCAATACTTATAGTAGCAAAGCTGTAGAAATAACCTGAATGTCACTTGCAGATAACTAGATAAAGAAATGTATTATGTGTAATAGAATAGAATATGTAAGATATAATCTGGTGCCCACTACATTCACAGCAATGCCTAACACCTGTAGAAATTAGTTAAGAAGGTAGATTGCATGTTGCACTTTTATTACAATAAGAATTTAAATAAAAGATTACACAAGATGAGAAGTAGGGTGATCTCTGCTGCAGCTTTGCCCAGAATATCTTATGTTAGGGCTCCACGGGAATGAGAACCTTGCCAGCCTCTGGCTGCCCTTGCTTATTCTCACAACATGCTCATCTTTTTTCTCCGAAGGCTCAGCCTGTTTCAGGCTCCCAATACAGACCATTAGATACCTTTTGAAAAAATGATCTTAAAGTTGTACACTAGAATCAGGAACTTGACATGCAGAAACAATCACTTACAAATGTCAATAAAATATATTATGATAAACAGTGTGCTAATATAAGTAACACATATGGGTTTCTTCTGGGAGGCAAAGAGATAGAAAAATGAAAGTGTAAAAACTGAGACACAGGCTCTAAAATTTTATTTTGTGGATCTTCATGGGTTTCTTTTTCCATGGAAATCGTTTCTAATTCCTGATGTAGACTTAAAATAGATTTAAGAAATTCAGAACTGGAAGAGAATTCATTCACCTACAATATAGCTCTCAAAGTAAAAAATATTCACCAATAATTTTAAGATAAAACAGAGGTCCAGAGGGACAGCGCGGCCAACTCCGCAATCCTGCTCCATCCCGCCAGCCCCCGCCCAGCCCCTGAGACCGGCCAGAGACAGCGCGGCCGACTCCGCCATCCTGCTCCATGCCGCCCGCGCCTGCCCAGCTCCAGAGACCAGCCTGAGACAGTGGCTGACTCCAGCGGCCTCCTGGATCCTGCGCCAAGCTCTCCCAGCGAGAGCGAATTTATAGGACCCACCAGGCTTCCCAGAACAGTGAGAGTGTGGTGAGTCTGAGAGAGAGCCTTTGGCTTCTTCCCACACGCGCTACGCGAATCCCTGTCCCCAACCCCTCCAAGCCAGTGACTGGCCTGAAACCTCAGGACCCACTCACTAACACCTCCCTGGATCCCCTGACCTAAAGCCCACTGATTGAGTGGGAATTTCCCCGATTCTCTGGGCATCAAAAGTCAATGAGTGTAGAACCTCAGGCCCATCGTGCCTGAGATACATTTCCCAGGGATTAAGCTGCCCGTCACCTCCCGTGGCCCAGTGACAGCTCCAGGTACACTGTGCCAGAGAAACACTTCCAGGTGATTACTGGTCCCACCCCACAGCCCCAGACCCAGTGCAGGTCAGCCTGGAGTGAGAACTCCTAGCCTGCCACACTGGAGGGACATTTCTCAGCAATCCACGGTCCCACGCTATGGACCGAAACCCAGCACAGCCTGGCCTATGAGTGAGGGCTCCAGGCCCACTGCACCAGAGGGACCTTTCCCAGCCTTCTCGGGTTACGGCCTGTAGACCCAGACCCAGCACAAGCTGGCCGGCTCAGTACAGCCTACTCAGTGAATAAGATCATCCACTATCCTTTTGTGAGCCCAGAAAACCCACCAAAGCCCAGGCCCATCCACCTGGGGAACGCCCTGCCTGACACAGGAGGGCTGACCCCGGGAACCAACATAGCGGAACCAAAGGAGCTGCAGCAAAAAAGGAGCTGAACACAACAGCTAGACCCAGGATAGGCATACCAGGAAAATCTCAAACTTAATAGACTGGCACCTGAATCTCATAACAAGCTAAGGTTATAGCTGCACCAAAGCTCTACACCAAAGGTCAAAGATCAGTGCTATACAAAATGACAAAGAGAAGGGGAAAAATGCAATCCCAGACCTCGAGTCCAGCAGGAAAGGCAGAGGACACTAGCTCAGCTGCAACGAATGAAGTAACAGATACAGCAGCAAAGGAACAACAGCAGAAAGC
>PVKA01012423.1:0-57828 GCA_004027165.1 Ctenomys sociabilis
ACCCCCCCCCCCCCCCATAATGCTCTCCTGAAAGAAAACTAAATCCTCATTAAAATAAAGAAGCAGAGGGTAGGAGAAAGTCGGGTGAAGAGTCAAGCATCTGGTGAGTAGTTTGATGCTGCAGTGCTTTGGTAATTTGTGCTTTTGTTTTGTTTTAGTTACTTGTGCTTTAAGTTTTTCAGAGACAAGAGGTAAAGACCTTGGGTCTATGAGCATTAGAATTGAGATACTGGGCAAGATTTGGATCTTTAAAAGGTTGAATGTTTAGTACATAGATGGGCTAAAAGAAGCTGTGACCACACATGAAGGAGGCTGTCTTTATCTTGGTCCCTGGATTGGTAAGGGTGGAGATACCCAATTGAGAGCTCAGCATCATGGGTCCCTGTCATGTGGATTTTGGATTCACATTTGTGATACTTGTGTGGTGTGGCAAGTTCTCCAGATGGGGAATTTGAGATAAAATTAATAGTCTAAGGCTGATGCTATGACAGAGGTGTCTCTCAAACAGAAACTGTGCCACTGTGATGTGTTCTGAATCCAGTGCACAAAGATTTCTCGGAAATAAAGCACCCAAAAGTGAACTAAGTACAGAATTACAAGGCTAAGAGGAAACTGTGTACTGTCTGTATATAAGCAAGAATTGGCAGAGAGAGCAGAGTGTAAACCCATGAAAAGAAGGAATGGAAAAGATGAGAAAGAACAAGGTGCTGTAAAAATCACGCTGTTTTTTAAAGTCAGTGGAACTTCTGGAAATGGAAAGTAATTACTGAAATTAAAACCCAGCAGGTAGGATTAAATAGTATCTTCCACATAGAAGAGAGAATTAATGAACTAGATGAGTTTGGCCTGTGGCCTAGTCTGGGTAATGATATATTTTCTTAGTAGCCTACAAAGTAAGAGTGTTCTTCACATTTTTAAAGGGATTAAGAAGAAAAGACAAAATATGCTACAGAGACTGTGTGGGACAGTCTTTTTAGGGACAAAAAGCCTAAAATATTAACTATCTGGTCCTTTACCAAAAAAGTGTCTAAATTAGATAGATGTGAGGAAAAGGTAGTATAAAGGGTGTAGAGATTTTATTTGTTTGTTGTACTGGAGATTGAAAGCTTTGCATTGAACTATATCCCCAACCCATTTAAAGATTTTCAGACGAAGTCTCACTAAGTTGTCCATACTGGATGATACAAACTTGTGATCCATTATGCCTCAGTCTCTTAGGGTACTAGAATTATACTTAAGATTAAGAAAGTTAAAGAATCTGGAACTAAAACCAAAACCAAACAGAAACCCCACAAAATCTTGTAAGTTGATGCTTTGAAGGACTCTCAAGACAAAAAGATGTTTAAAACAACTAGAATGAAAAGTCAGATTACCTTCAAGTTGTAGTTGAACTGCTGGCTCACTTTTCCATGGCAGTAAAAAAATTCCAGAGGTTTTTCATAGTGTTGGTGAAGGAAAAGCTAGCATTACTATCTAAACCTTCATTCAGGATTTAGGGTGAAATTCCTCATTGAAGATAAGGGTTCTCTTGTTGAGAACATATGGATAGAAACAAAGTAGGGCTACAATATTAGTAATAGCATATAATTTGGTACAGGTTATTGTTGGTAATGTTCTAAAAATCTTTTATTAATTGAGCAGAGAGGAAATATTAGAAATGTTAAACTTTCTACTTGGTTAATGATGGATGAATGAATGTATATTATGTTTTAAGGGTAAAATCTAAAGAGAAATTGAACACAGTACTCAGAGAGGAATTGGGTCCAGCCTCTCTTGTGGGTGCCAACATCTGCTGATCCATAGGCTGCTATTTGCATTTGTGTATACATTATCATCTCTAAGTTTCTTACTGCACTGTATTAGTCTGGTTTCTGTTAGTATAATGAAATGTTTGCAGCTGAATAATGTTTAAGGTTTTTTCCTTTTTGTGTGCAGGGTCTCACTACACAGCTTGGACTTACAGTGATCCTCCTGATTTCTGCCTCCCTAGTGCTGGGATTACAGGCATGTGCCACCATACCCAGACTCCATTGCTGGATCAGTGCACCCCGGGGGTGGGCCCACCACTGCATGTGGTGTCAGGGATTGAACCCTGGCCCCTGTGCTTACCTAAGCAAGCGCCTAGTCCACTGAGTTATATTGCCAGCCCATGAATAATGTTTACAGAGATTTATTTAACTCACATTTCTTGGAATTTGAAAGATAAGAATGGTGCTGGGCCAATGTTCCTTTTAGCTGTGTCACCTCTACAGATGGTCTAGTTACTGGAATTAGCAAATAACAAATTTAATTCTTGCAAATATATGGAAGAAAATAGAAGAAAGTCAGAAACATGTCTCTAGGCCCGTAATCCCAGTACTCTGGGAGGCTGATGCAGGAGGAGCATCTCAGATGGGAGCCCGATTTGGGAGACTTATTGACATGATGAGACATTGTATCCAGAAATTAAAAAAAATTAAAAAACAGGAAATGGAAGGATAGGGAAGAAAAAAATAGACAAGAATTTCTTGTATAAAACGGAGTATCTCAAAAAGAGCCCAGTGTACATTGTATACCTAAAAAAAACCAAACAAACCCTGAAGTTCAGAATTTATTTGATAGAATTAATAGACTGAATGGATTGCAGAGCTCAAAGACATGAATTGAAATTACTCAAGCTGAAGCATTATTAAATGAGATAAAATAACTGACTTAGAGTAATAGACAAATTGGTGGAGAAGGCAAGATTTGGCCTTGTGATTTGGAGGTCAGGACTAAGGTGAAGGAGTCGAATAAAAAAGGGATAAATCATATATTACTAGTACAAATATATTATAATTATATAAAATATGGATTGGCAAGAGTTAGCAGAAGTGTAGATGTGGATGTAAGAAGTTGAAGGAATTAAAAACAACTGCAAGGCTTGTAGCTAATGTATAACCTCCTGTATGTCCCCTGTGCAGTGTTATTTATTATCACTAATTTTTTATAACAATGCTGAACATAGGTGTTATCTTTTTACTGTTTAAAAAACCATAAAAAGTTGGGCTGGGGGGATAGCTGGGTAGAGTACTTCCCTAGCTGGCCTGAGGTCTCATGCTCAATCCCTAGTACCTCCATCAAATAAAAAAGTCAGAGCAGAAAGGTGAGGCTTGAAGTAGGAGCTGGGGGGTAGAGGATGATAGGTAATGGTTGAAGCTTTAAAGTGGGTGCTCTCCTTAACAGATGGTGTGAGAGCTTGTGGGCAGAAGCGACCCTAAGCAGATGGGAACATGAATCAGGGAGAGGGTAGATGGAGCACCAAAATGCACAGGCGGAACACGAAAACCAAGGGGAGACCAGAGAGTTTATAGAATGAGGAAGTGATAACCAGACATGCAGGATTCATTTATTTAATAAACTTAGAACCTCAGGACTCTGCTGGGTGCTGCTGGTGATATACCTGGGGTTGGAGCTGACCAAGTTCCTGCCTTGAAGAAGTTGGTTTTGGTGGGGAAGGTGGTAATGGATGAATGCATAAAAACGTACTATGAGGGAAATCAATAGGTTAATGCTAAAAAGCATCAGGGAACAAGAACAGTGCTTTGAAATGAAAAGGTCAAGAAAAATTGACCTGAAGGGTAAGAGTCACCAGGAAAAAGCAGGGCTAGGAGAGCAGGTGGGGGTATTCTACACAAAAAGCAGCAAGTGCAAAGCTTCTGGGGCAACACAGAGCTCAGTGCTGCTAAGAAGTTGCAAGGCAGCCAGGGTAGTTCCAGCTCAGTGAGCAAGGCAGACAGTGATAGTGAATGAGATTGGATAGCATCAGGCTGGTCAGGAAGGGCCTGGCAGTGTGCTGCAAAGTCACCAAAGATGTCTGAGGCAGGAAGAGGCAGGTTTTGTTCATGTTTGGAGAAGGTTCTGGTTGTTGTGTGTAGGGTGCACTGTAGGGACAGGAGTGGAAGCCAAATGTTAAGGTAGCGTTATGTGCCATGGTCAACTGAGAATTAGTAGGAAACATGCATTATGTTGGACCAAACATCACTAGAAGCTGAGCCTGGTGACACACACCTGTAATCCAGCACTTGGAAGGCTGAGGCAGGAGGGTTGCTGGAGTTTGAGGCCAGTATATGCTACAAAGTGATCTTAAGGCCAGTCTGACTGCATAGTAAGACCTTGGCTCAAAAAAGACACGTTTCTAGAGAACTATTCCTTATCAGTGTTGTAGTGACATGTAGTTCTAGATCCTAGTACTTCACTATCATTTCCCAGAGAATGGCAAGAGATTCTCAGGGTTCCTTTTCTTTTGTGCATGAAATAATTTAGTTAGTTGTTCAGGAAGGTAATTTAATGCCATTGGGCATTGATGATATATTTGCCTTATTCCAGTAAAGAAGATGGAACTTAACAGGGATATATTCTTTTGAGTCAATTACTGGTTTCTATGAGAACATTTGTTTGCACTCAGCACTGCATATAAACTGGTAGCACCAGAAATATTAGATTGAATAGTCTCCAAATGACTTTAAAAAATGTGTTTGCATTCTGTAATTTTTTTCAGTTTTTGATAATGAAAAATTCCAAGCACAAGCAGGAGCAGAGTATATACTGTTGTAAACCCCTGTCTCTACCTGTTATTTTACATGAATGGCAATCAGTTTGTAGCTGGAGTTGGTCCATCTGTTGCTCTAGCCACTCTGCATCACCCTCAGTAGCCCAGTATATACTTACAGAAGGTAAAGACGTCCCCCAGTTTAGTATTTTGTCTCAGCCCTTTCTCGAGCACATGGTAGGTAGTATCATGTACGTAGGTAGTTTGCCTGTTAGAGTCTCACTTTACACCTGCTGTACTAGTGCTCTATTGGCGTCTCTGTAGCAAACTGTAAAGCCACATCTGTATGCACAAGGAAAGCCTTGTCAGAATGTTGGTAAGGGATTTATTTGTTACAGGATTAGTAAAGCATTTATTTATTTGGTACAGGGTCTTGCTACACAACTTGGATTTATAGTAATTCTCCCATTTTAGCCTTGTCAGCACTGGGATTACACATGTGTGCTACCACGCCTGGTTTTGGTAGCTGGCTCCATGTTGGGATAGCATGGCATGCAGTACCAGAGATGGAACCCAAGTCCTTGTACTTGCTAGGCAGGCACTTAGACTGCTGAACTACCTCCTCAGTGCTAGCAAGGAAATTATTTAATAGTAACTCCAGTATTGAGTATTTTTCTTTTTTTTGGCAGAACCAGAACCAGGATTGAACTCAGGCCCTTGCGCTTACCAGGGAAGTGCTTACTCCACTGAGCCATCTCCCTGGCCCCTACTGTTTTTCTAATGATATATCACTTTTCTATCTTCTTTTTAAATCAGGAGAGCAGGCCCTGGTGTTCACTATTTCAAGAAATCTTTTATGGAAGTATAATACTTCATAAGCCAGAGGAAAGAAGTATCTTGGCACCTGCATATAGGGTAAGAAAGGGAGGAATTACCGTATTCCCTTGATTTTATCTTCCTTGTTTTCTTCTTTTCCATTCTTTGTTATTTGGTCATTAGTGCAATGGTGAGAGATTTACGTAATTATTTTTTTAAAATTAGATTTTATTGGTTCATTTCGGGTATATATAACAATAACATTAACCATAGAGAATCTGTACTGTATACAACACAACTTTTCCCCATTCCTGTACTCTCTCCCTTCACCCCTCCTCTTCTCCTCATTTATAAAGCTGTTTGTATTTTTCCCCTTCTCCTCTTTTTGTCCCTTTTTTCCTTTCCCAAAAGAGAGATTTAAACACTTGAATCAAAATGAAAATGAGAATGCTTTAGGAATACTGACCTTCCTAAGTTCTTTGGGATGCTTGTCAGGCTGTTAATTATCCAAATTTACACAATCCAAATAATCTTTCCCAGATTGTCTTGGTCATCTTATCACTTACTGTGCTTATGCTTTTTAGTAACACTACTATCAACTTTATGTTGTTATTTAAAGAGAAGGAAGACTCTTACCAAATCTTTTGTAGTTAGGCATTTTAACCAAAGGTAGATGCTATAGGGTATAGTTGTTCCTCTATGAGAGTACTTATTTTATGTTACCTTGTAATAGTACTCTTGATGTTTGTTTATAGTGTATCTCTTAGGATAAATGAAATTCTATGATCAAATTTTGTTACCCATTCTAGATTCTTTCACAATGACTAGAGCATGTCTTAGATGTGTCAAAAGTGCGTTGAATTTCTTTTTAGAAGAAATGAGTGAAAGAAATAGAGAATATTCTTTGCACAGCATCTTATGGTTAATTTCTATATATGTTAGACTTGGGGAGAAAGCAGATAGCTTTTTAAAACTATTATCATAAAGTTTGGGGAAGGCACAAGACTTATAGTGTGGTTTCATGATTAACTAGCCTGAAGTACTTATGGATCTTCTTGCTTCATTTTCATTGCATTATATTGTTGTATCCCTATATGTTTACCTCCAATTTAGAGGCATAGTACACTGAGAAATAGCATGTCTGACTCTGAAGGAAACGACATAATCCTCTCATTCCTTTAAAAAAATTAAAAAAAAAAATCTTTTATTTACTTGGTATGTGGTCTTACTACACAGCTTGGACTTGTAATGATCCTCCTGTTTTAACCTCCCCAGCACTGGGATTACAGATGTGTACCACCAGACCTGGTTTTGGTGGCTGGCCTCACATGGGGCCAGCATGGCATGCAGTTCCAGGATCAAATATGGGTCCTTGAGCTTGCCAGGCAGGTGCTTAGACTGCTAAGCTATTTTCTTGACCCCTTCCTCTCATTCCTAAATATGGTACTCTTCTGAAAGGAAACCTTGCTGTCTGCTAATGGAAGATAAATAGACACAAACTGGGAAAAATCTTTCATCTCTGAATTCCTATGAACTCCTTTTCTGGTCTGAATTGAGCTAAGTAGATCAAAAGGAAACTTTCATGTTCGGAATGAGTGTAGCCACCATGGTTTGTCCCTCTGAGGCTGATGCCCATGTCTCAGATTATAAATTGGTTTTTCCAGCCAAATAGCTCAGCAGATTAAAGCACCTGCAAGCAGGTACAGGGGCCAGGGATTTGATCTCCAGGCCTGTTGTGCTATCCCCATCCCCGGGGTGGGCTGAGACTGTAATTGAGAGTGGGCGTGATGGCATGCACCTGTAATTCCAGCTCTTGGGAGGTTGTAAACAGACAGATCACTACTAGTCTGATCTAGTAGTGAGAACTTGAATACCCTGTAGACACTTCCCTAAAAAATACAAATAAATAAATAAATAAATAAATTGCTCTTGCCGACATCTTCCCCCACTGTTGACATCATTGTGTAGAGTTCTTGTACCATTCTTGATGTAGTGATGCAGGAAAAGGCTGGGTGGAGGTATGAAAACTGAAGTTTTCTAGGGGCCTATATCCCTTTTTTATTAACCGCAAGTAATATGCCCACACCAGATATAATCTCTACCTTGGAATTAAGAGGGGTCCTTCGAGACACACACTAGTTTCAGTCATTTAACAGATTTAAGCACTTTCTCTACATGTAGTAGGCGGTGTTATTGAATAAGATCTTTTCAAAACTGACATGCTTTTCTTTCTTTTGCAGGCCTGGTTGTTGGCAATGACATTGATAAGAGGCTGGCATTTCTAACTGCAGCTGTTCTAACTAGCTGCTGTATAATCTGTCCCTGAAGTCAGACACTCAGAATTTACTGTGAATAGAAACTATGCATATTTGTGGGTCAGCAAAACCAAGGAACAAGAGCTATGGCAGTTGAAACGGTCTGTTTGGTTCCAAGGTATTGTTCCTGGGTTTCACCATCAGGGACTTCTTCCCTTTCACCTCGGCAACAATGTGGCACCTTTTGTTTGATGAAAACTAAGGACATGTTCTTTGGTCAACAAGCAGAATTCAAAATCTACCAGCATAGGATCAGTCACAGCTGAGGAAAATGAAATTTCCATTTTACTTGGTGCCTTGTACAGGGAGCACACTAACTCTTCTGGAGACATCTGAGTGAAGAGGTTGAATTTTGCTGAATCAAAACTCATGGTGATGGCGAGTGATCCGACGTGATTAGAGAGGGCAAGAGCCACAAAGAACTCATGACGGGCTATGCCATGTTGCGTAGTGGGGGTGTGGGGAATGGAGGTCAAACCTGTATGTTACGCTGGTCCAACCGCATCCGGCTCACATGGCTCAGTTTTACTCTCTTCATCATCCTGGTTTTCTTTCCCCTCATTGCTCACTATTATCTCACCACTCTGGATGAGGCGGATGAGGCAGGCAAGCGGATTTTTGGCCCGCGGGCTGGCAGTGAGCTCTGTGAGGTAAAACATGTGCTGGATCTCTGTCGCATTCGTGAATCTGTGAGCGAGGAGCTTTTACAGCTGGAAGCGAAGAGGCAGGAGCTAAACAGTGAGATTGCCAGGCTGAACCTAAAGATCGAAGCATGTAAGAAAAGCATTGAGAATGCCAAGCAGGACTTGCTGCAGCTCAAGAATGTCATCAGTCAGACAGAGCACTCTTACAAAGAGCTGATGGCCCAGAATCAGCCCAAACTTTCTCTGCCTATCCGATTGCTCCCTGAGAAGGATGATGTTGGTCTTCCCCCTCCAAAGGCCACGTGGGGTTGCCGGCTGCATAATTGCTTTGATTATTCTCGTTGTCCCCTTACTTCTGGTTTTCCAGTGTATGTTTATGACAGTGACCAGTTTGCTTTCGGCAGCTACTTAGACCCTTTGATCAAGCAGGCTTTTCAGGCAACCACACGAACCAACATCTATGTTACAGACAATGCAGACATTGCTTGTCTTTATGTGATTTTAGTGGGAGAAATGCAGGAGCCAGTAGTGCTGCGGCCTGCTGACCTTGAGAAGCAGTTGCATTCTCTACCACATTGGCGGACAGATGGACACAACCATGTCATCATCAGTCTGTCCCGGAAGTCGGACACCCAGAATTTACTGTACAACATCAGTACAGGACGTGCTATGGTGGCCCAGTCCACTTTCTATGCTGCCCAGTACAGGGCTGGCTTTGACTTGGTAGTCTCTCCCCTAGTCCATGCCATGTCAGAACCTAACTTCATGGAAATCCCACCACAGGTACCAGTGAAGCGGAAATACCTCTTCACCTTCCAGGGTGAGAAGATTGAATCCCTGAGATCCAGCCTTCAGGAGGCCCGCTCCTTTGAAGAAGAAATGGAGGGAGATCCCCCTGCTGACTATGATGATCGGATCATTGCTACCCTCAAGGCAGTACAGGACAGCAAGTTAGATCAGGTCCTTGTAGAATTTACTTGCAAAAACCAACCAAAGCCAAGTCTGCCTACTGAGTGGGCACTGTGTGGGGAGCGGGAGGACCGCCTAGAGTTGCTGAAGCTTTCTACCTTTGCCCTCATCATCACTCCTGGAGACCCCCACCTGGTTATTTCAGCTGGGTGTGCCACACGGCTCTTCGAAGCCCTGGAGGTTGGCGCTGTCCCAGTTGTGCTGGGGGAGCAAGTGCAGCTTCCGTACCAGGACATGCTACAGTGGAACGAGGCAGCCCTGGTGGTGCCCAAGCCGCGTGTTACTGAGGTTCACTTCTTGTTACGGAGTCTCTCTGATAGTGATCTACTGGCCATGCGGCGCCAGGGCCGCTTTCTCTGGGAGACTTACTTTTCCACCACTGACAGTATTTTTAATACCGTGCTGGCTATGATTAGGACTCGCATACAGATCCCAGCTGCTCCCATACGGGAAGAGGTAGCAGCTGAGATCCCTCATCGTTCAGGCAAGGCTGCTGGAACTGACCCCAACATGGCCGACAATGGGGACCTGGACCTGGGTCCAGTAGAGACGGAGCCACCCTATGCCTCACCCAAATACCTCCGCAACTTCACTCTCACTGTCACTGACTTTTACCGCAGCTGGAACTCTGCTCCGGGGCCTTTCCATCTTTTCCCACACACACCTTTTGACCCTGTGTTGCCCTCAGAGGCCAAATTCTTGGGCTCAGGGACTGGATTTCGGCCTATTGGTGGTGGAGCTGGGGGCTCTGGCAAGGAGTTTCAGGCAGCGCTTGGAGGCAATGTGCCAAGAGAGCAGTTCACAGTGGTGATGTTGACTTACGAGAGGGAGGAGGTACTCATGAACTCTCTAGAGAGACTGAATGGCCTCCCCTACCTGAACAAGGTGGTAGTGGTATGGAATTCCCCCAAGCTGCCCTCGGAGGACCTTCTGTGGCCTGACATTGGAGTGCCCATCATGGTAATGGAAAACTAGGCAGTTTGTTTTACTGCCTGAAATTGTATTTTACTTCTTTTGCCTTTTCGAGCTTTATTAAGTCAGGCATGCTAACTTTTAGTAGAGAGGATTATTTATGCACTTTGCTTTCAAATCCATATGCATTCCTTTCCTTATGAAGTTTCTGCTTGCTGCTTTTCTATTGCTGCGACTTGTTCCCCAAATCTAATGGACAGCTGAAATTGGTGCTGGTCTCTTGAAAGTTTATAAACCCTGTCACTTGTCACATAGACTTCTTTCAAGCCAATGAGTTTTAACACTTAAAATTTAGGGAGAATGTAGGACCTGGGCACAATAGTTAGAAATGTGATATGTGTCATTATTACTATATTTTCATTTTATATTTGTGGGAACTGAGGCTTAGAACAGTTAATTAATTTGCTCAAGGCCGGGATCATGAGTTACAGAGAAGGTGAGCTTTCATGTGTCTAATTCCAGAAACTGCAGTTTAATCATTCCCAGAGGATTGGGGAAGGAGACTGTTGTCATTTCCCAGGGCCCTGCAGAAGTCTCTTGGAAATCTGGAGTTCACTATTTGGAACTGAAGATCCTTAACCTTCATTTTTAGAATGTGTTTCAGGTTCCTTCTCATTCTTTACTCCATCTCTTAGGGTTAGATGATATATTTTATAAGCGAACCAGTAGCTAAATATGTAAGATAGGGTGTTATTTCTGAGGATTTTAAGTTAAACTTGGTAGTCTAGAAGTACAACCCATCTCTTTGAATATGAGACCTTAGAGCTGATTTTAAGCAGACTGTGACCTACTTAATTTGACCTAAAGGCATTTTCCAGATAAAGGTAGCAAAGAATGACAAAAAGATCTAATGGGCCATGCATTAGTAAACTCTTGTTCAAGAAAATTAGTGTTGCTTAGTGATAGTCTGGAAAAGAATGTTTTAATGTCCATTTAAAAAAAAAAAATTCATTGGAGAACTGATTGATGTAAAATATTTTCTGTGTAATTGCATGTAGTAATAGGAAAAGCCTTAGCTTTAAAGTGATATAGACCTGGGAATAAGTAGTCATTTTGTGAGCTTTAATAAGTTGAGTAGATTATTTTATTTATTTCTTTTTATGTATTTGGTACAGGGTCTCACTATCCAGCTCCAACTCATAGCGTTTTCAGCCTCCCCAGTGCTTGGCTTACAGTTGTGTGCCACCACACCTGGACTCTTAGTAGCTCAGCCTGCCCCAGGTGGGGCCAGCGCAGCATTCTGTCCCTGCACTTGCCTAAGCAGGCACTTGCTCCGCTGAGCTATCTCACTGGTCCTTGATTCTTATCCCTTAACAGCAAGATGGGGCTGGCACAGTGCCTACTGGGTAGACACAAGGTCCTGAGTTTGATTCTTGGTACAGAAAAGCAAAAAAAAATCCTATATACATTCTGTTATGCTATGGGCAGCTTTAACTGACTTGCTAATCCTCTGCATAATTTCCATTTGCTCCATACTTGACACCACTACTTTCTTCCTGCACAAAGTACCTAGAAGTTTTTTTTTTTTTTTTTTTTTTGGTTTTTTTTTCAGACAGGGTCCCACTATGCAGTTCAGGCTGGCCTTAAACTCACTTTGTAGCTCAGGCTGGTCTCAAACTCACAATAATCCTCCTGCCTCAGCCTCCTGAGTGCTGGGATTACAGGCATGCGCCACCCTAGAAGTCTTTTTCAAACTTTTTTTTAACTACTCTTTTTTATTGTTTAATTGAATTAATAATCTAATTAATATTCTAAAAACTTTTGATCCTAGAGTTTATCTTGTGTATTAATTCTGTTTTCCCCAAAATTTCATTTCTTACAGCTTCCTAAATGCCATCGAATCAAAGCACTGATTCTGTGCAGGGTAGATACTGCTGGAAAAGTAGACTAGTGGAGCAATCTTTGGGTTCTGTTTTTTTTCCTGAGTTTTTCTTGAAATCAGTAGGTGTATGAGAAAGTTGGTGCCACCCAGTAAACAATGACTGAAACCCAATTAGAGGACTTGCTAGAACAAATCCTTTCCTTAACTCTGGTGAAAATGAGTAGTCCTCACTGAGTACATGGTGGCCCATTGCAGCAGTGCAATACCTAATTGGAAATACCAGAAACTTTCCAAATGTGCTTATTCTAAAACTTTCATATTAGGAATACATCTTTCCTCCTCTCCCCTTTCTTCCCCTCCCTCCCACTGGGATACAATTTGAAGCTGAAGAAGCACACAGTATTCTGTAACTATTTTTACTGTGCTTTTGACTTAAGAGAGGCAAGTGTTTTGGGCAGCACTTGAAATTGCTGACCTTTTGGGTGTAGCCAGGTACCTGGGATAGTGGGACTGGTAGCTTTCTTGCCTATACAGAAATGGCATTGTGATGCTTCTCAAGATAGCTCTTCCATCTACATGTGGAAATGTCCTACTCATTACATTATGGCTAGCAGGTCTTTATAAAAAAGTAGTGATGACAAGTATGGAGCAAATAGAAATTATGCAGAGGATTAGCAGCAGTTGGTTCTCAATCTGGCTGATTAGAGTCCTTCAGGGAAAATGATTTGAAGTCGGCATACTGGCTAATTGAGCCAACTTGGGAGCCTCTTACGTCATTTCAGGAAATGCAGGACAATTTGTGCATCTGAAATGTCTTCTGTTTCCAGATGAAGTAGTAGGCGTAAATGCTAGGTGTCTGTGGGCTGTGACATCTGTTGAACCCTAGCTATTTAAGTGGAAAAGAATTTCTGTAGGGGTAACTGATAGGACCTAGGGATTAAAGTTCCTCATTCTTTTCTAATAATTACTTAACAGAAAGGTCTGGCTTGAACAAAGGTGATCTTTCTGCCACTACCCTTGGATACGCTGGTTCCATATGTGCTGAGTAAAACACTTTTTAGCTGAGATGGAATAGTGGCTGGGCATCAAGGCAGGCCCTCTGAGAGAAGAGAACTGCAGCACATCTGAATGGTGGCTGGCTGCTCCCTCCCTGTCCCCTGCATATCCTATGAGCTGTTGAGTCAGGCACCTTAGCTCCTAGAGTATAAAACCACATAGCTGTAAAGATACATAACGGAAGTCAGATTGTGCCAAGGGCTTTGCTGTCCTGTCTTTGGAACAGTTCCCCACTAGGTTGGGGACGACCACTTTCCTGGTACCTTAAAGCCATTTCACTCTTTGGTGAAAGAGTGTTTCAAGCCTTTCAGATTTTTGTTTTCCTATTTGTAATGTATGGTTTTTCTCTGGCTGCTTTTAGCATTTTTGTCTTTGTTTGGGTTTCAGCAGTGTGTCTAGGATGTGCCTTGGCATGGTTTGCCTTGATTTTTATTCTGAAAAATATTTCAGCTGGTGGTTAATTTGGTGCTGCTTACTTCTTTTATATTTAGCCGGTCAGCTGACACCCTGTGCCAAGTGTGCATGCTGTAGGAGGAGGGCTGCAGACATGCCAGCTTATACTCAGTGTGTGCAGCTTCCGTCTTCGCTGCTGTCCTGTGTGGAGTTTCCTCCTGTTTCCATGGGCAATGTTTGCCTGAGACTTGCAGGCCAGACAGTTGTGGGCTTTGTCTGAGAGTCCCAGCTGTTCATCAGGACGGGATGCTGACTCCAGTGTGCTCTTCGGGTTAGAGTGACAGTAACTCCCTGGGGCAGCAGTGTGCTTTCTGTTCACTCTGTTCTCCAGGAAGCTGTACTATGTCCAGTGTTGTAGTTGTCATCAATAGGAAGATTAAGTCCTTTGGAATGTACTCAGCCTTCTAGAAACCAAAGGTTTTGGTTTGAGTTACTCCTTTAGATTCTGGAACTATTAGTAATGAGGGTAGATTTTTAGAGTATTCTGTGGCAATGAAAATCTCGAGCTGTCCTTCTGTGTAAAACTTGGCCTGTTGGGCTGGCGAGATAACTCAGCAGTCTAAAGCACCTACTTAGGCAAGCTTACAGGGACCGTGGTTTGATCCCCAGCATCACATGCAATGCCATCCATGCCCATAGGATGGGCTTAGCCTGCCACACACAAAAACACTTGGTCTGTTATGACAGTGACGTCTTTCACTTACTCACAGCATACTGAAGCTCACTTAAAACACTGCTTTTCTTTGCATTACAGATTTAGTCATTTCTACAAGTGTTTTGACAGTCAGTGCTGGAATCAGATGTTTGTTATTCTTTTCTCCATAAAGGGCATCAGTAGGTCATTTACACAGCATGTCCAGCAAGGGTTTTTTTTTTTTTTTTTTTTTTTGGAAGAGGTGACAGTAACATCTGTGGGAATCTTGAGTGGAATGAGTTCATGGGCTCTGTGAACCTAGAGTACTACAGTGATAAGTACAGGAAGTAAGCAGCTCCAGGGGCTCCAGAGTAGGAGTCTGCAGGAAGCAAGGAAAGGGGCTGGGGCATGTAATGTTTGGAGATGGGGTCTTGCTTTGTTGTCTAGGCTGGCCTCAGACTCCAGGGCTCAGCGTAGCACCTCTGCTGACTGAGAGCTGAGACTGCAGGAGTGTGCTGCAACCCCTCTTTTGGCTCTCATTTTCTTGATTCTCTAGCTCTCAAATGGGCTTCTTTTTTTAAGTTAAAGGAGAAGATGGTGAAGGGCTAACATTGGCTGCTGATACCCTTTCTTGTCTGTGTAGTGCCCTGAAATACGGTTCATGCTGGTAGACTCAGAACAGAAATATATTATTGGAGGGTGGAGCTGTTGGGCTTGGCTGCACCAAGTGTTACTTAAAAGGTATCACATTTAAAGTATGTATACTAAAAATGTTGAATGTAGTAGCTGCAGAGGCCTAGTCCATGATTGCTCTTGTGTTCCCTTGTGGTGAGAAGAATGGTGGCAAGAGAGAAAACCAGTGAGCTCTCATCAGGGCACAGGGCAAGTGAGATGAAAGTGAATGGTGGTGAGCACGACTCCCAGCTTGACTGTGGAGCTTGATGGATTGTTTTGCTGTAGGAAATGGGTTAAGCAGTAAGACATTCCCTAATTATTCTCTAGCTGTCATTCCTTAATATTACTAAATATATTGAAAATTCATTGGGAGTTTTGATGTATTAACCTCTCAGGTCTTTATTCCATGTTTTGAAAAAAAAAGTGGCAGGGCTAAATTCTGTCCTGTGTCTCGTCTGTTTGTTCATTTATTCATAAAGTAACAGGCGCAATGCACTGTTCATTCTGGTTTTTGTCCTACTAGTAATTGAAGCAATAATTTGAAAAATCAGTTGTCCTGTCCACCAGTTACTAAAGTGGAATCATAAGATCTCTAATAGCACTGTACTGTAGAAGCATGAAGAAATAGTGTTGGGGCTGTTTTAGTTGAAAACAAAACTGAAAATTATAATGTTACACACTGCCTCTGGTTGAGTTATTTCTTTTGCCTTATTAGATCTACTTTTCTTAGACTTCTGGAGGTTTGTGCTGATCTGTGTGTCTTTGTTTAGAAATGTTTGAATCTTTTGGTTGTCTGATTTGAATGCCAAAACCAATTAATAGTTTGTTGTGCTTTTGTCTAGCCGTTAAGCACTATAGCTTTGAAGCCAAACTGCTGGAAGAAAGCTTCCTGCTTCCCTTTCTCTGTCCCTTGTGGATGCTCTCTGTCTTCCACTTCCAGCTTGAATTTTAGTTTGTATCTGCAAAGTTGTAAGAGTAAAAGTAATGTTACAGGGCAGAGATGATTACCTGGGGCTGAGGAACTGTAAGTTATTCTTGTGGTACTGTAGTTCTGCTGAGTTCTGGGCATTGACCCAGTCAACATGTCTTAGCAGTGGCACCTATGACATTTGGGGCTAGATCATTCTTTGCCAGGGGAGGTTGTCTTCTGTGTTTGGATTAGCAGGATCCCTGGCCTATACTTACTAGGTCTAAGTTTTTCCTTAGTGATGACCATCAAATATGTCCTCAGACCTTGCCAGAAGCCCTTCCCCTTTCCAGGAAGAAGGGCAGCAAAATCGCTGAGTTCAGAAACTTCCCTCAATACCTAAAAGTAGCTTTGTTGCAGAATTTGAGACCAGATAGATCACAAAGAGGTTCAGGAGGATTTATCTGGTTTTATGTGAACACTGGCCCACTGACTTGAATCCTTGATGATGCATTAATAATGCATTTTAGGGGTGTGATGGTAGTGCATGCCTGTAATCCCAGCCACGAAGGGGACTGAGGAAGATCATGAGTTTGAGGCCAGCAACTTAGTGAGACTGTCTCAAAGTGAATGACTGAGGGTGTAGTTCTGAAGCAGAGCGCTTGTCTGGTATGTCTGAGGTCTTGGTCTCTAGTACAGGGTCAGAAGAGGAGAGGAGGGGCCAGGGAGGTAGCTCAGAATAAGCGCTTGCCTGGCAAGTGCAAGGGCCTGAGTTCAGTCCCTGGTTCCACCAAAAAAAAAAAGGAAGAGGAGAGGAGGCCTTTTTTTTTTTTTGGTGGCGGCCTTGGTATGAAATTGATAAAGTTAACATTGGTATAGTAGTAAAAAGACTGGATTTGGAGTGATTGGTACCACTGAGAGTTCAGGCTCTTACATCTTGACACTTACGATAGAGTCATCTTAGCGTTAGCTTGTCCATTACAAGGCCACACATGGACCGCATGATCTCCAAGGCCCTGCTGTCTGAATAAATTTTATTGTAAGAATGTTAGAATGAACGCACTGAAGTAGAAGTTCTCTGCATCAAGAACACATAAAATGTGATTCAGTCTGGTAAGTGGCAGGCATGGGGTATGGATGACAAGAGGCTTAGCTGGGTGTTCAAGGGGAGAGTGATTTTGAGACAAGAATGGAAGGAAAGGTGTTGGAAGCTGAAGAGGCTAATGAAGGCCCAGTAGTACATCCAGCCAGGTAGAGCTAGCTGTTTGTACAAGTTAAAGCCCCTTGTTGAAGGCAAAATGATACTTTGTGCTTTGTAAAAAGGTAGGTTCCCATGAGATTCTCTTTGCTTTTGAAAAATAAACGATGGCTCATTAGTTGGACTAATTTAGCTAAAGAATAAAAAGTGTTTGGGGCATGGTGGCACACATTTATAACCCTACCTGTGTGGGAAGCTGAGGGAGGAAGATCTTAAGTACGAGCCTCGGCAACATAGGAAGGCCCCATCTCAAAATAAAATTATAAAGACAGAAGCCATGCATGGTGGTTCATATCTGTAATCCAGCACTTGGCAGGCTGAGGCAGAAGGATCGCCACAACTTTGAGGCCAGCCTGAACTATAAAGCAAAACTCTGTCTCAAAAACTGAAAATGAAAGGAGCTTTTGTTTGTGTAATCAGTACTGTGGATGAGCATGACAAAGGTGATGTAATTATGTCAACACAAGTTTGTGTTCCCCACCCGCCTCACTTTAACTGCCAAGAAAAGGCCATCTGGGATTGTTTTTAAAATGAATGGGCCAGCAGGGTGATTCTGGATATAAGACCTGGAATCTCAGTTCTGCTTTGTTGCCTTGCGTGATCTTGAGTTATTTTTAATTTTTATTTTTAATATCCCTGATGGTATTTATTTTGTAAAATAACACCTTAGTTTTTTCCATAAGAAAATCAGTTCATGAATAAAGCTTAAAATGTGCAATCTCATCATATATTTCTTGAATTCCCAAGTAGTAGTAGTGGTCTTGAAACGTATGTGCCAGACAGATGGATGGTAGTATTGAGGTACAATCCTGAGGCTGGATGGTGCAGTTTTCTCTGACTCTAGGCATGTCCAGATGGCCTTCTGTCACACAAGCACTGATGCCATGTCTCTGTCCACTTGCTGCAGGTGGTCCGGACTGAGAAGAACAGTCTAAACAATCGCTTCCTGCCTTGGAATGAGATTGAGACGGAGGCCATCTTGTCCATTGACGATGACGCCCACCTCCGCCATGATGAGATCATGTTTGGCTTTAGGTGAGGGCGATTCTGTGTCCACTTTGTTTTGAGAGACTGAACTCCAGCCTGGATGAGGCAGCAGAGGGATGTGTTGGGACACGGGTGGAGAGAGGGCTGAGAGGCTGAAAGGGCTGGTATAGAACTGGCTTAGTTGCTCTGCTCTGCACACTCGGGCTCTTCCCTTGCACCAGGAGGCAGGAGGCTTTGGTTGGATGGAGCTGCAGGATCATGGCCCTCGATGCAAACCCTGTGGGCTGAGTAAGAGGAAGTTGAGGGACTCTGTGACCAGAGGAATGGGAATTAACTTCCCAGCATGGGGAAGGAACTCACTGCTCTGTAAGCAGTGGAACAGGGCAGGAATCCAGGGCCCACAGAGATGCTGGGAAGGGGACTTAAAGACAAAGCTCCAGTGGGAAAAGGGGAGGGGGACAAGGTGCTGCTACTGCTGCTGCTGCTGTTACTGCTGCTATTCAGCCTGAGTGAGCCTAGGCCATGTGGCAGCACCTGGCTCAGCACTTTGATTTTCTTTTTCTTTTCATTCATTCATTCATTCATTCATTCATTCATTCATTCATTCATTCATTCATTCATTCATTCATTCAAGCACTTTGGTTTTCTCACAGGTCCTGGAAGAACTCAGAGGTTGGGGGCTGGGGATTGTACCGAGTAGTCCCTGGGATTGCAGTGATGCCGTGGAACTAGATGGTGAGCGGTGGCCAGGCCAGGCTCTCCTCAGCCACTGCACTCTGCTGCCCCTTCATTTGAGGACTTGGCTGCTGTTTGGGCTCAGTGAAGGCACAGTGGGTGAGAGCACAGGACAGGACTATTGTGTGGCACCTGGGTCAGCTTGTTCTGTATGCACAGTGACGCGAGTAACAAAAGGGAGGGCAGGTGTTTCAAATCTTGTATAGTACTTTTTTGATTGTTTACTTCTTGAGATAGGGTCTCGCTGTGTAGTTCAGTCTGGCTTATACTCACTGTGTAGCCCAGACTGCCCTTGGACTTGCAAAGATCTTTCTGTCTTGGCCTCCTTGCCTGTTTTGTTTGGATGATTTACCTTTTTATTACTGAGTTGTGAGAGTTCTTTATATATTCTCAATGCAGTACTCCTATCAGGGACATGAACTGCAAACAATTTCTCCCATTTGGTGGGTTGCCTTTTCCCTTTTCTTGGTGGGATCTTTGATGAAGTCCAATTTATTTGTGCTGTCTTTGTGTGGTAGCTATCATATTTAGGAATCCATGCAAATGGGATGTGGTGGTACATGTGTCTATAATCCCATCTCTGGAGAGGCTGAGGCATGAAAATTGTTGTGCGTTAAGAGGCTTGCCTGGGCTACACAATGAGTTCAAGGCCAGCCTGGACTACACAGTGAGACCCTGTCCCTCCACTCCAGAAAGAATCTGTGCATTTCATTTTCATACTGTTTTCCCCAAAAAACAACCTAGTTTATAGTGAATTTCAGGTTGACCACAGAGAGTTTGAGAGGCATTGCAGGTTTTGTTCAAATTAAGGTTGATTCAGGAGAGAGTGAGCTCTTTAGTGTCTCCCTTCCATTCCAAATGCCTAACCTGACCTGTCCAGCTCTCAGCTCCTTTTTTTTTTTGTTGTTTTTTTTTGGTTTGATTGTAAGCAGAGATACACAGATAAAAAGAGATGAAAGGACCAGCAACTTCTCTGCTGGATCTACCTTAAATCCATCTGTAAAGAATAATTTGACACATTTCTGGTAAATTAGAACCTCTGTTCTTTTTCTTCTTCCACATTTCCTTTGGCCTCCTTGTATATTTTTATTCTGTTGCTAGCTGTGTTTAAAAAGAAATCTAGCTAAATTGGGGTATATTATTCCTTTGTACCTCATAATAAATAGCTGTTTTTATGAAGGAAGTGAGTGATGAAACAGGTCTAAAATGCTTTTTGCTGCTGCAGATGTTGTTATTGGTAGTGAAGAAGGAGGGTTTTGGTGGTCTGACACAGTGTTTGTGAAGGCTCTGGTGCTGTGAGCGGAGTTGTGGTGTCAACAAGAGAGCTGCCATCTCCTTTGTATCCCAAGGATGATTCAGAGGAGTCCTGCTTTGATGAGTTTGAATTTCATCAATATACTGGCATATCCTATCTTCCTGGGGCTCCTGATTTAGAAACTTTGAACTTTGTTTTCTACAGATTTCCAGGTGGTGAGAAAATAATGGTTTTTTTTTTTGAGATAGGGTCTCACTATGTAGTTCAGGCTGGCCTTAAACTTGCTGTTTAGCCCAGACTCTCATCAGACTTGCAGTGATCCTCCTGCTTAGCCTCTGTGGTGCTGGGATTTACAGGCATGCATCACCATGCCTGGGTGGGATGCCTTTTAATGCGCCTATTAATCATTCACATATGGAGTTAGCTGTGGGTAGTAAGTAGAACTGGTGAATTGTGTCTGGCTAATACTCACCAGTTTGAACATCCTTTGTTCTAAGAACTTTGTTTCTATTCCCAAATTTGCTTATTTCCTTTGAATAAGAATGAAATAGGCCTAGGTTTTAAAGGAAAAAAAGTTGAGTTTAAGATTTCTTCCCTCTGGCAAAATGTAGACCTTGACTAACTTTGACTCAAATTGTCAAGCAAAAGCCAGACATGCAAGAGAATGGAAACACTTATCTACCCACAAGGCAGATGTCATCATTTGTAGCAGCAGTGTCTGTCAGGGAAAACCCAGAAGGCTAAATCTTTTTTTTTTTTTTTTTGTCTTTTTGAGACAGGGTCTCACTATGCAGTTCAGGCTGGCCTTAAGCTCACTTTGTAGCTCAGGCTGGTTTTGAACTCACAACAATCCTCCTGCCTCAGCCTCCCGAGTGCTGGGATTACAGGCATGCGCCACCACGCCCGGCCACCAGAAGGCTAAATCTTGAACGATTCCACTTACATGAGGCCCCTAGAGAATCTACTCCAGAGAGACAGGAAGGAAAGTGGGGAGGGTTAGGGCTGGGGTGTGGTGAGAAGGTCTTGTTGGAGGAACACAGATTCAGCCTGGGAAGATGGGAGAGTTCTAGAGATGGATGGTGCTGATGGTGGTGCAACAATATACATATCTTTAATGTCTCTGAGCTATGCATCCGCACCACATATGCACACAGCAAGTACCATTGTAACCTTTAAAATGGTACTTGCTGTGTGCATATGTGGTGCAATAAAAAGTCAGCTGTCTAAAAGAAAGCCCACAGAAGGCTCTTTCTTATACTGTGCCAGTTGTGATTTGTCATCTGTTAGATTTGAATTGTTTCTTTCAAACTTACTAAGAGAGGCACTGCTTTGAAATGAAATCCTCGATGCTTTAGGGATTGAAGTTGCCTGTCAGTGGCAAGAGATCCTCAGTAGCTTCTGTCTCTTGGCCTATTCAGGGCCGGCTGGGTTTAGTGGAGCCCTGAGCTTCTACTTCCAGAAGGAACTAGGACTGATTCTGTTTGTTCTACCCTACCTATAAATTTGGAAGTGATGGGTTTCTGCTGAAACATAATGAGTTCTCAGTTTGTTTCTTGCATTTAAAGAGACCTGCCATTTGTATGTTTCTGTAGATTGCTCTCACCGTTAGGGGTAGTTTCTCCTTCAGCCCTGCACAGCTTAGGGCCAGTGCTTTTCCTGAAGGAACCTGCTGCAAAGGACAGACCAGGGGTTTCTATAAATTTTTCTCATTGTGCACCTTCCTAGAGAAAGTAAAGTTAATTTAAGCATGCACTATGTGGATGTTATATATGTGTGTACATGTCCAGTTGAACTAATGCATCTTTCTCATTAAAATAAATTTTTGAAATTAAATTAGAGCCAGTTTTGATGGTGCATGACTGTAACCCAGCACTTGGGAAGCTGAGGCAGGAGGACTGTCATGCGTTCAAGGCCAGCCTGAATTACATAGTGAGGACCTGCCTCAAGAAAACAAAAGATTAAAATAAATACCAATAGGGGCTGGGGAGATGGCTCAGTGGAATAAGCACTTGCCTGGCAAGTACAGGGGCCTGAGTTCAATCCTGGTTCTGCAAAATAAATAAATAAATAAATAAAATAAGTACCAATAGAAATTAATACCTTCTTCCTGCCTCTTGACAAATTGTTCCATCTACTGTATTCTGCAAATTTCTTTCTGTGTTATCTCTGTTCTTTCCAACAGGCAGGAGAGATGATAGCTGACAAAAATGAGGGGGTAGGTACTAAACAGATACGTAATAAAGTAGCTTTCTACAATACTGTTTATCCTGTTGTATAATTGGTTTTTATTCTATTGGGGTTGTGATTGATTTTATATAAAGAAAAGAAATCCACAGGCCAAAAGCCTGCACAATACAGCTGTTTTCACAGTTCTGATACCCGAGAGCTGCGTACTCAGCAAAGCTCTTCCCACTTCTGTTTTTGAGGGTGTGGAGAGAAGCACGGGACCGCATTGTTGGCTTCCCAGGCCGGTACCATGCATGGGACATCCCTCACCAGTCCTGGCTCTACAACTCCAACTATTCCTGTGAGCTGTCCATGGTGCTGACGGGTGCTGCCTTCTTTCATAAGGTGAGAGAGCTGGTTGCAGTGTTACCTGCCTGGGAGTGAGCTTCTGTGTAGTATTGAACTGCTGCTCTAAGCCTTTGATTCCCTCCTGTGTTCTGCATGACACTTCTTTGCGAGAGGTCATTCCTGTTTTTGAAGACACTAATCAAGATGCTGAGAGCAACTCTGCAATAAAGAGGCTGCTGGGTGTCTGTAGAGGTACACAGACCAGAGGGAGACTCTGGCTTCTCTTTCCTGGAGTTAGTTCCCCCTCAGTCAACCTGGGGTATGGGACCAAGAAGACAGCTTCTGTTTCAGCACTGCCATTCCAGTTGTGACCCAGCATCAGAAGGCTGAAGCTGGCATTGTAGCTTGGATCTTAAGGTCCCCAACGCGCTCCTCCAGATGTGAGCACACTAGGGGGTAGTGAAAGTGTTAGGAGATGAACCTAGTTGGAGGGAGTTGGTCACTGGGGGTGTGGCCTTGAAAGGTTTTAAGGACCTGCCCCCTTCTCCATTTCTTCCTATTATGGTCAGGTGAGCAGCCTCCTTTGCCACCAGCTCCTGCTGCTGTGTTCTGCCTCACCATGGGCCCACCATGGAGTAAATCTTAAAGCCGTATTTAGGGATAGTTTGGACTAGACTAGGAAGTCATGAAACTTTCAGCTTTTTCTTTTTAAAACTGAATGTGTGAGGTTGCTGTACACATGTCATTTCCTTTCCCAACTTGGTGGACTATGGCAAGGCTGGGGAGAAGGCCAGGGAATCAGATGATGGTTGCCTGGGAAACCAGGCCTAATAAGAAGTTATTTATTTCCACAGTTGCTCCCTTCAGGAGCCAGGGCTTCTCTCAGTGCTTGTTCCTACCTTGACAGTTGACTTGTCTGCTGAGAAGTCTGCTTGTTCAAACTCTGATTGCTCTTTGAAAGTTAATGGTCAGATCCCTTTAGTTTTAGAAAAATAATTTACTTAATGATGTTTCCTATTTTTTCCATTTGAATATCTGGAACAGAGATTACAAATTTAAGCCCTTGAGCCACACTTGGCTCACAGAACTGTTTTGGATCCCCAGTGTTGCCTTAGACACAGCCAACTTTTAAAAATTACAGGATTTTATAAAGTCTGGACTGCATTGAAAATGAAGATGAAGCCCTTGTGGGGTTTGGCAGCAACTGGCTGGAGCTGTGGGGCTCCCTGGAGAGGGCTGTGTGCTCGTTGGCCATGCACTTCATATTTACGTTTGTCTGACATGTCACTTGCCTTGCTTACTTGCCCTTCGTGGTGATTATGTTGGTCTTCCTCTTAAGTGCCTATCAGTAAAACTTTCTGGACATGTACCATATATATGTATACTACATTTACATATAATAAATTACATGCATGCTATACTTACAGAAATCTTTTAAAGTTTAAGATATTTAGAAGTTTCAAAATGTTCTCCTTGAATTCTTTAGTTTTAGTGAAAGCAATGTAATTGACTATGTTCAGTAATTTTGAAAATACTGATTTTATACTATGTGCTATGGCAAGTCATAAATCTTTTTTTTTTTTAAGAATGCATCTTGCTTTTTTGCCACAAGTGGTCCCTGACCCTAGGTTCAAGTGGTTTTCCTGCCTCAGCTTTCTGAGTTCTGTGACTACAGGTGTACACCGTCTTGCCCTACTTAATATTTTTATGCTTTTATTTTAATTACTGTACCCTGGAAAAAGTACCTAATTGCTGTGCTTAAATCATGACACTCATGTTTTCCAGTCTTATCTACCAGCTTGAGAATATTTTTATAGAGACTGTGTTTTCTTATCTTGAGTGGCAAACTTTCTTTGGCAGACTGATAGGTGTTACATTTTTGTATTTTAGACTAGATTCTGAATCTGTCAAAACTTCATTTGAAAGAGTTTTGGGGGTAGAACATATTCGGGGTATACATGAGACCTTGGATTAGAGTTTAGGCCCCACCTCCCAAAACTTTTTTTTAAAAAAGAGGTTATGTTTTTTATTTTTATTATTATTAATTTAGTACAGGGTCTACAGGGTCTCACTATAAGATTGGACTTGTAATGATTCTCCTGTTTTCAAAACCCTGGTCCCTGCATCTGTCTAAGCTGGTATTTTAATCTGCTAAACTATCTGGCTGGCCTGAGGTGTGTAAGTACACATTTTAATATAAACATTTTGGCAACAAAACCATTTCATACTGCAAATTTCCAAATGTTTATTTTCATAATGGTTTATTTAATTTTTTTATTTTTATTTTTCTGTATTTAAGTACAGGGTCTGTAGGTTCTCATCACTAGGGTCTTACTACATACATTGGACTCATGGTAATTCTCTTGTTTTCAGCCTCCCAAGTGCTGGGATTACAGGCTTGCACTACCGTGCCCAGTCTTGCTATCTCAGCATGTCTTGGGGTCAGGGCCGGCTCGGCATGCTGGGGATTGAACCCCGGTCACTTCAGTCTGCCTAAGCAGACTTTATTATTTTTTTAAGATTGCAGTTGCTTATTGTTAAAATGTCACTTTTTCTTTGAAGGTACATGTAATGTTCTCATTACATACTAATCACGGCCGTGGGCTATTAAAAGGGTCAGTAAGTTAGAATTATTTTAAATCTTTTTACTTAAAAAATATAATTTTTAAAATTATTGAATTACATTCTGCACATTAACCAGCATACTACTCTGCTAAAAAAAATTTTTATCGTTATTATTCATATAGATTTGTTCTGAGGTAATAAAATATGCAAATCAGTTTAGTTGGCTCCTCCCTATTAATTTGTTAGTCACCAGGCTCTTTTGGAGGGAGTACCAGGAATCAAACGCATGACATTGTGCTTACCAGTCAGGTACTGTGCTGCTGAGCTATCTCCCTGGCCTATCACCAGGCTCTTGCAGCTCCTTGAAGTTGACATCTTCCTTGTTTTATTGTGTTTTCCGATTCTTGTGGTGTCAGGCTTTGGCTGTTTTCAGGTTATCAGTGTGAGTCACACTGAGGGAGGGAAAAGGAGTGTGTGCTGTGCCCCCACACACAGTGTCTGCCAACTCAGTAGAGATTAAGGAGTAATAAATTTTGCATATTTATTACATTAATTTTTAGCTTATATAATTACTTTCTAGAAGTCATCAGTTAGAATTTGTCAGCAGGTGTCTGTTTCAGTGTACCACTTCATAGGGCTTTTTTGAGACAGGGTTTTGCTGTGTTGCTTATGCTGGCTTTAGGTATGCTCTCCTCCTGCCTCAGCCTCTCCAGTGGCTGGGATTACAGCTGTACAACTGGGCACCATTGTGCCTGGCCTAGTGGCTGTTCCTCTGAGAGAGATGAGAAGCCCTCACGAGGGTGGGAGAAGGGTGTGGCACGTTCACTTGGCTTCCTGCTCTGACACAGTCACTGCTGTACTGAGAATATAGTACTGAGAGGAGGACATGTAGCAGGGAAACTGGCGAAGACTGAGTCATTTGGGCAGGGAGTAGTGTGTGGCAGTGGCTGGAAGTCACCTCCTTACATTCTCATCGTGGGCAGAGAAAGGTACCTCCTCAAAGGAGGAAAAGTTGGTTTTGGCTCACAGTTGGGAGAGGCCCAGTCTAGTTGGTGGGCTGCAAAGCAGGCAGCGTGGCATGGCGAAGACATAGCTTATGCTGCACAGTGGCTGGAAGCAGAGTGGGTGGCAGAGCGGGTAGGGAGTTGGCCACTCCGCCCTAGTAGCCCACCTCCCCACAGTGTCCCATGATCTAACAGCCCCCCCACCCCCCCAGTGCATGAGGTTTTGGGCGGACGTCCAGAAATATACTTTCCCTGATGTAAGAATCCATTAAGAGGCTTTGATGGACAGATGCCTCGCAGCTCTGTGGCTGGGGTCTGAGGCTGTAAACAGTTGTTCACCCCTTAGAGGCTGAAGATTGTTTACCTGAACAGTGTCTCTATTGGTCTGACAAATTTTTACAGATTTTCACTCTCTGAGACACCAGCAAGACTTGGTGCAGTTCTGCTCCTCAGAGAGGGTGGGTGATACTGGCATTCAGCAGGGTAACTGTTCACTGCAAGGTGCTTGGCGGCCCCAGCTCCAGCTTCCTAAATACGAGTGCTGCTTCTCAGTTACTGCCACATCTGAACCCCAACCCTTAGAGCCATGTAGGATTTTGTTGAAAGATGAAAACAGTCCTTTAATGATGTGTGATTGCCTTTCTTCCCTGGCAGTATTACGCCTACCTGTATTCTTACGTGATGCCCCAGGCCATCCGAGACATGGTGGATGAATACATCAATTGTGAAGACATTGCCATGAACTTCCTTGTCTCCCACATCACTCGGAAGCCCCCCATCAAGGTGAGGGCCTGAGACTTGAGGCCTGGGTGTGTGCAGACAGCATTCTCTTGTTGGGCTGTGGCAGTTCATGACGGCCTTACCTGAGGGCTCCCTCTCTGAAGTGGGTGAGGATGTTACCTGCCCTCAGGATTGTCATGGGATTAATCGAGTGGATACTCTCAGACCTTTAACTTCTAAGGTGATTGATAGGTGAATGGGTGGATGGATGGGACTCAGAGGGGTTGGAACCTCCATAAAGTCAGGTATCTTTTTATTCACTGTGACCTTAAGTTATTAAATAAAGTTCCTGAGAGTATTAGTCACCAGAAGAAATCACAGATAATTTTGTATCACATTTGTTGCAATATCTCAAGTAATGTTTCTGTTCCTCATTATTTGACATTAACGCAGTTGTTAGGGAACTACATCTTGTTATTGCATTAATAGGAGAGCATGTATATTACTATTTTTCAGCATAGTTTCTTTTATAATCCCATGTATTTTGTTTAAACACATTTGGAGGAGTCCAGGCTCGCCAGATTGGCAAATGGGTGGGTGTGTATGTCTGTCATTCTTATAAAGTAAGAATTCCTGAGCTTATTATCCATGTAAAGTTCTAAGAACAGTGCCTGGTGTGTAGGAAGGTACTTATATAAGGTGTTTGCTCAAAAGTGGAAGTACCAAAAAAGTGGAAGTACCCTCTGAAGTCTAGAAACTTGAGGTTTTTAAAATTACTTTGGGCTATAGTAAGCCAGCTATAATCAGCACCAGAAAGCCCAGTTTAGTACCCTTATGTACTGGCAGTGGTTAAGTTCCTGTGTGTTGGATGGTTTTTCCAGTATTTTACTGTTGAATGCACTTTGTACCAATGTCTTGCTGTGCAACCAAAATAAATACTGGAAGTAAAATTACTAAGCCAAATTAAACTTAGTGTTGAGAGGCTTTAGCTGTGTGCTAAGTGGATGCCATTGGAAAAGGATGCCTTCATAGTCCTAAAGTTTTCAGGTCTGTATGGGGTCAGATGGTGACTCACGAGGCTGCAGGCCTGGAGCTTTACCAGGCCACTGAGTCAACAGAACCATTGGGTCCCTGTTAGTGTCAGTGCCGTGATTGTCACTATAGTCTTCTGTCTCCCCAGGTGACCTCCCGCTGGACTTTTCGATGCCCAGGGTGCCCTCAGGCCCTGTCACATGATGATTCCCACTTCCATGAGCGGCACAAGTGTATCAACTTCTTTGTGAGGGTCTACGGCTACATGCCCCTGCTGTACACGCAGTTCAGGGTGGATTCTGTGCTGTTCAAGACGCGCCTGCCACATGACAAGACCAAATGCTTCAAGTTCATCTAGGGGCACTGCAAACTGGGGGAAGGGCGGGCAGAGCAAGGGAGATGGCTCCCAAGGTCCCAGGCACTGAAGGGCCTTGGGGACATCTGCTGGGTGGGTGGCCCACACCTCTGCTAAGGAGAGGCAGCAGGAAGAGTGCAGCGCAAAGAGCTGCCTTTATCATGAAGTCGGCCACACTGGGCCTGGAACCCGGGTCAGCAGGTCCGGGCTTCCACACAGGGCACTGATGATAGCGTACACTGAGGACCATGGTGACTCGGAGAGTCACTTGTGAGTTCATAAGCCCAGGACAGGTGGTTTGAGGTTTTTAAATTCAGTAACAGCTATTATTATTTAAAAAGAAAGTTCCAGATCTGCCATTCAAGGCTTATTTATATAAGTGTGCATATATACATATATGGGTGTATATACATATATATGCACACATTCACATACTTATACATATATATGTGGTGGGGGGAGTTGGAAGTCATTACCCCTCTCCCCAATGTGGGTACCCACCAGCCCTGTGTTCTGTTTTTCAGTGGAGGTGGACCCTGGCCACTGCGCTGGCGTATGCTTCTCATCTCCTTGCTTAAGGGGCATCTGAGCCCAGAAGCAGGAGAGGGCTGGGCTTGGCCTCTTGGGGGTCCGAGGATGAACCAAGTCCTTTGGGTTTGTGCCTGTCCTTGTTTATCTGTGACTTGGTTCTTCCCATGTGTGGCTCAGTTCTTCCCACGTGTGGCTCTGGGAGGAACTACACCTCTGTGAGCCATAAATGGCCTTCCACTGGACCTGGTGGCAAACTGTCCAGGCCACACTCCCCAGGACTTCCCTGTTCTCATTCTCACCCTGCTTTGGGAGACAGTGAGGAAGCAGAGAATGGAGAAAGGACAGGCTTGCCCCCTCATAAAAAACTAGCTTTGGGATTGGGGTATGGCAGGTTTTTCTCTCTTAGATGGGAGAACACAAGTTGCATGTGGTGTTGCCAGGTTGCCTTACGGCTCTGCAGCCTGGGAAAACGTCCTTTGGGGGTCTTGCCTGCTGGCTGGGAAGACATGGCAGGGTGCCAGCCTTGGGAGCCATCTTGGGAAACACTTGTGTGTCTGGATCCCTAATTCCCTGTGGCTTTGGATCCCTAAGGATGGGCTGGCTGTGCCAGGATGGTAGGAGGCCGACACCGGACAGGAAGTTGCACCCATATGGCCATTTTGTTCTGTTGGTTTAAATTTCTGTTCCCTGAGCTCCAAGTGAAATAAGCTCATTTTGGTTATGGTGGCACGGGGAATGAAGGGTTCTCATTCATCAGAGATTTGGTCCCGACTTCTATTTTTCTGAGCCCCACTTTCTTGAAGTAGAGCTGAGTGGTTTTTCAGAAACAGAGCAAAAGCTCAGGTCTGTCCTGGTCATGCACATGCCTTAAGCCTGCCCTGTCTTCCCTGGACCTTGACATCCTGTGCTGCTTTTCCTGGGGTATACACTCCTGTCTGAATGGGTTCTCTCCTGGGGCCCCCCCACTGCCTGGTGGGCTCAGGGACCTCTGCTCACTGGCAGGCAGTGCCAGGCTGCTCCCTGGAAAACCTGAGTTACATGTCTGACTAGCAGAGGTTCCAGGCTCCCTGCCCCCTTCTAATTTCCTGACTTCTTTTTATCAGTAGCCTCCTTCCCCCAGGAGAGCCAAAGAGTGTGGTGTTTTAAGCTATATCTGTGGCTGCTATTTTATTTTGTTTCTTTTAACATGAAGAACTTGGACACTGACACAGTAGGTCTGTGTTGGGAGCAGCAGACTGTGGTCGGAGCTCATTCTCTGGGGCCAGGTCAGGAGTTCTGAGTGTCTGTCACTCATGTCATCACTGTGTGCTTCAGGGAGGCTGTGACATCGGAGCAACAGAGATGGATGGCTGGGTTTGGACTTGCCAGGACACAAGCTTAAAGGACCCCAGATTTAGGCCATAGTGAAAACTGGCCATGTCCTTAAGGACTCGCTGCAGTACATGAAATGAACAATGGGACACCACGTGTGGCTCACAGGTGCTTTTGGGAATGACAGCTGCTGCTGTGTCAGGTGGGACCCAGCAGGAACTCTGACATAGGAGAGCAGCCTTCCTGGCTGTCACCTGGACTTGGCTTCCCAAGGGCAGCCACCCAGGTGCTCTCTGGGCTGTCCTGGGCTTTTGCACCAAGCTTGTCTGTCTGGTGTGGGCCATGCCTGTGCGGGGAGCCTGTATCAGAGAGAGGGAGAATGGGGTCCCATTGGTCTGAGAGGCGGGAAGCACTGGCCCTGAGCTGCCTGGCTTAAAGCGCCCCTTGTAAGAGAGCTCTTGCTGTCATGCCATGTCCATCGCCCCACCCTCAACCATGAGCACAATGGTCCTACATTGGGTTTTTGTAAAAAAAGAAAAAAGAAAAAAAAAATAAATGGAGATTTTAACTCAGCAGCTTGGCAGTCTTTTCCTCAGCAAGGCAAGGGCATGACCTGAGAGAAGATGCTGCCAGGTTCCAAGTGGCCTCCGGTGCAGTCCTGAGCAGGCTGCACAGTGAACTGAAGCAGCCTGGGGCCTCGCCGAGGGGATTTGGAGCATACGTGGGCCCAGACAGCCTTGCCATTTCTGTGACGAGTCATTCTGGACAGGTGGAGAGCCCCTTGCATGTTACCCATTTTTAATGGGACTTGACACACAAGCGAACCACTTTCTGTGGGCATTTTAGAGCCTGTGCTTGGGAGGAGCTTGCACCATGTGCCCAGCAGCAGGACAGGGATTGCTGCATAGTTAGTGCAGCAGCAGCATCCTATATGAATTAGTGCAAGCACCTTAAAGCCTACACCCTAGAGCTTCTTGGCGGCCTTGGGCTCTGGAGCTGGCTCCCAGTCATGGCTGTTCAGTGGGGTGGGGGAGATGGGGTACAGCTGGACCTAAGAGCCAGCTGCCTCTGCTGAGTGAGGCTATGGAGGTGGCTAGGACTCAGATGCCACACTCCCACCCTTGCTGTTGGGTGCCCAGGCTGAGGCTGGAAGGTACCTGAGGCCACACTTGGGCTGTTTCTGGCTCTTGCTGGCTCAGGCTTTCCCAGGTGAGCGGTGGTCAGTGCTGGCTGCAGCTATGACTGCCACTGTCACTGCAGCAACTGAGGGTCTGGCTCAGGAGCTGAGTTCTGTGTCACCATGACAAGCCATGGCGAACAAGCTATTTATTTCAAGATTTACTGTCATCTGTAAAATGGCAAGAATTCTGCCCATCTCAGACATGTGACAGTCAATGGAGAGGCTTCCACACAGCCTAGCGTGCTGATGAACTCTCACTGGGTGTAACTCCGCTCCATTCCTGGGGACTTTTCCATTTCAACAGCCAGAACTTATTTGTGAGGCAGTGTCCATGGCATCTTCCCCTTAAGGACCCTTCTTCAGAAGTGGTGGTCCCTGTACTTTTCTCTGCTGCCCTTGGCTTCCCCTGCTTGCTTTTCCCTGCCAGGCTGGGAGGCCTCAGGCTGGGGCACCTCTGGTGGTATCTTGTGAGTGGGTGCTTTGGCAAATGAGAGGGGCCATTCTTCCCAGGGGCAGCAGGCTGGGCAGGGCTGAGAAGCCTGTGAGATACTAACTCATCTGGCCAGCCAGTTCAGACCGCCTGTGCACCTGTCCTGTGCAGATCAAGATTTAAGGTGTGGAGACCACTGAGGAAGGGTAGAAGCCTTCCAGGGCCTGTTTCCACTTGCTGCTTCATTTTGTTTTCTGACCTGTTTTAGGTACTTTTTACCTTTATCCATTACCTTCATTCTTTATGAAGCTAAAATCTGTCATGTGTAGGGTTGTCATTTTAGGACTTCTATTCTTTAAATCCCATTTAAACTTTTTAATTTTATGCGTTTGGTACAGGGTCTCACTACACAGCTTGGACTCATAGTAATCCTCCTGCTTCGGCCTCCACAGCACTGGGATTACAGGTTTGTGCCACCATGCCCGATCTTGGTGGCCAACTTGGCACACCTAGGGTGGGGCCAGCATGGCATGTGGTGCTGGGGATTGAACCTGGGTCCTTGCACTTGCCTAGGCAGGTGCTTACACTGCTGAGCTATCTCTATGGCCCTATGTAAACTGTTGATGCCAACATTTTCTTAATGTCTAGACATGCAGCAGGATTAAACAAGGTTTCTGTGATATACTGTATAACCTTTATACTGTATGTACTTGGCCTTACCTTTATACTGTATGTACTTGGCCTTATAGCCACTAATGTCTCTGTCTAGCATCCCTGGTCACCCTTTCATCTCATTTTTTGTTTTTGACACAGAGAGCATTCCATTATGTAGTGTAGACTGGCCTGGAACTCAGTGATCCTTGTTTGAGTCTTCTGTCTCATCCTCCACAGGGGCTGGGATTACAGGCATACACCACTGTGTGCAGCTTTGTTTCATTTATAAGGAAGCAGAGACATTAATATATTTTCTCCCAAATACCTAAGAATACACATCCCCTAGAGGTCAATATCTATATTTTAATGAAAAATGTAGTGAAATACACAAATCTTAAATGTGTATCCTTAAATTCTGACCAAATACCCAAGTAATCGAAACTCCTGTCAAGATGCAGGGCAATTCAACCTGAACACACCCTGCTGCCGCTTCCCAGCCAGTTCCCACCTCCCGCACCCCACGATCACGGTCTTTACTCACCATGTCTGTTTTCTTGACCTAGCATAAGTTTTCCTTCAGAAGAGCTTCTAGGGCTGGGGAGATAGCTCAGCGGTCTAAGTGCCTGCCTAGCAAATGCAAAGAACCTGGGTTTGATCCCGGGTACTCCATGCTGGCCACTGAAATAGCACAGTGGTGCACACTTGCAATCCCAGCGCTAGGGAGACTGAGAAGGATCACTGAACTGCATAACAAGACCCTGTACCAATCAATCAATCGATCAAACAAATTAAAAAAAAAAAAACAAAAACAGAAGAGCTTTAGAAACTTAGTAGTGTTGTGAGCCACGAGGATTGCTCTCCCCAGCTGCCACTCTTTACTGTTGAGCAGGACTGTCCTTACAGAATTGTCATGGTGTGCCCATTCGCTTGACAGGCACTGGGGCTTATTCTGGCTTTGGGCTGTGGTGAACAGATATAACAAATCCTCATGGGCAAGTCCTTCTGTGGATTTATGTCATAGATATCTTGAGTGTGTCGGGGATATGGTCAGTGTAAATATGTTTGGTTTTGTAAGAAGCTATTAACCCTTGTCCCAGGTATTGTTTGGCTTTTCTAGCAGTGGTCGGGCATCTGCTTCCAGTCTTCATAGGTGATGGAGTGGCCAGTCCTTCATGCTGGTGAGTGAATGGTAGCTTGTAGTCTTAATTCGTATCTCCTTTTTTTTTTAAAACAATACAGAACAAAACAGGGTCTTGGCTGGCCTCGATCTGAGTAGGCCTCAAACTCAAATCCTGCTTCAGCCTCCCAAGTGCTGGGAATACAGGTGTATGCCACCACACCTGGCTTCCATTTCCTTAATGACTGATGATTCTGAGCACTTTTTAATATGTTTATATCATTTATGTCTATTTGTGAAGTATCTGAACAAAATCTTGCCTATTTAAAAAAAATGAGTTGGTTTTTAGTACTGCTTTTCCTCCTTTACACTTTCATAGTAAGTTTTTTTTTTTTTTTTTTTTTTTTTGGTAGTGAGGATTGAACCTAGGGCCTTTGCAGGGTGCTAAATCACCAGCCCTTCTTTTTTTTTTTTTTTTTTGAGACAGGGTATTACTAAGTTGCCCAGGTTAGGCTTGAACTTTTGATGGAGTCACTTGCTTCGGTCTCCTAGAATGCTGGGATTATAGGTATGTATAGCATAGGGGGTGGGGAGAAGGCAGTTTTAGTTTATAGAAAAATTGAATGCAAAGTACAGAATTCTGTCCTCATACCATTGTCCATTTCCTTTGTTAATACCTTCAGTCAGTGGTACATTTTGTCACAACTGACACATTTATTGAAGTTGGTACTTTCCATTAAGGTTCATTCTTTGTGGTAAAGGTGTGATGATGCCTATCTACAATTACACTTTCATGCAGAATAGTTTCACTACCCTTAAAAGACCCACACTTTGGGCCTGGCGAGATAGCTTGGTGACTAAATGCTTACTTAGGCAAGATTAGGCAACCTTAGGCAAACACAGGGACTGCAGTTCGATCTCCTGGTACTACATGCTACACCAGTCTTGCCCCCCAGGGTGGGCTGAGCCAGCCAGAATGCTAGCATGGTGGCGCATGCTTGTAATACCAGTGCTAGGAAGGCTGAAAACAGGGGGATCACTATGAGTCCAAGCTGCCTAGTGAGGCCCTGTAACAACCAAATACATTAAAAAATAAAAAAGCCCCATATTTCACTGTTGATCCACTCCCAAGCTGCTTTTATTTCACTTCCCAATTCTGCCTTTTCCAGAACACCTTGCAGTTGGAATCAGTGGGCAGCCTTTCAGTGTGGCTTTTGGTAATATGTCAAGGTTCCCCCATATCTTTTTATGCTTTGATGCTCCATTTTTTTTAATGACTAAATAGTACTCCACAATATGGATGCGTTTGCTGTAGCCAGGGTTTACATGGGAATACAGGACTCCTAATTTAAAGGATTATTTTATAATATTCATCCAAAAAGCCAAATGCAGAAGAGTGCAAGAGATCTGTCCATGTGCTATCTGTCCATGTCCAAGAGACCCAAAGAATCCAGCTGAGGGTGTGGATCTTGTGATAATGTCCTCCATGATCCAGCTGGATGCCTAGAGCCCATGGCAATGTCTCATGCAAGTCTGTATCAAAGATCTGCACTGGAAAGACCAAACAGTTGGTGGTGGAAGCTAGCAAGTCTGCAGCAGTGGAATGAAGGATCTGCACTGGAGCCACAAAGGTAAGGACCACATCTCCCTCAAAGAGAGCCTGAAGCCACCCTCGCAACAGCAAAGACCGAAGCTCCTCTAATAAGAACGGGAGTTTGTGTCAGGAAAACTGGTGTGACCAGCTTTTCTCCTGGAGAATCAACAGCACACCACTTTTCCCTCCAGTTCTTTTATGCTGGTGGCAACAATCCTCAGGTGGGCCTTCCACACGCAGCACCACACTGTTTCAGTTCAGCTCAAAGTTACAGGTCGCCCATCAGTTTATCTACGTTTCTTTTTTTATTGTTTTACTATTCTTTATACTGTATGGTGGTCCACTGTCAGATGTGTCTTGTGCACAATACTTTTCCCAATTTGTGGCTTTCCTATCCATTTCTTCTGTGGCAGTGATGTTAGACCTTTTAAAGACCAAGCGCCCAAGCTGCAACCAAAACCCCAAATACCGAGGCTTTAGTTTAGGAACAGCTACTCTCAGCCAATGCTTGGTGGGTGGGGTGCCTTGCACACATGGTGGCAGAGAGGCTGCTTATACATGCTGCGGCACAGGTGCTACAGGTTTGTGGGCACTTTATGGTATCTGATTTTACTGTATTCTTTAGGTTATTTTCTAGGGGAGGTTTATTTCTTGTTTTTGGTGCTTAGGACCAAACCCAGGGCTTCCAGCTTGCTAGGCAAGCATTCTACTGCTAAGCCGAATCCCCAGCTCCATTATGTTATCTTCTGATGAGCACATTTTCATTTTGATGAGACAGAATTTACATTTTTTTGGTCAGGGTTTTGTGAGAACCAAGAAACACATGCCTACCCCAAATCGCTAAGATGCATGTCCCACTGAACGCACTTGGTGTCAGCTCTTATGCTGAAGCAAGTTCCTTGTCGTTAGGTTTGTGTATGGTGTGTAGAGAAGCCAACATTGAGCCTTATTTTCTGCAGTGTCCTTCCAGCATCATCTACTTTCCTTTCTTCATGGAAGATCTCGATCATGTGTGAAGCAATCTCCATGTGTTTCTGACCTGTCTTTTCTGTTGTCCTGGCTTGGCAAGCCTTGTGGTGGCACCCGCCTTTGATTAATGCAGCTTTCTAGTGCTTCTCCCTACCCCCAGAACTGGAGATGAAACCTAGAGCCTTGGCACTGAGCTACATCCCAGTCCCTACCCCTATCTTTAAATGAGAGATTGAACTCAGGGTAATTTTTTAAAAAATTGAGTCTTTGGCTCATGATCCTTCTGTCTTAGGCTCCTGATTTCTAGGATGCCAATGGATTTTTGTTTCTGAAAATTTGGTCCTAGAACTTCACTCCTCCATACCTGTGCTGTTGGGGGAAACCTTAATGATGTTACTTTGGTTAGTTGAAGTTGCTGGAGATAGTAGTGTACAACAGTCACAGGTGGCTAACATACACCACTGGCAAGAGGAAGGTGAGTACTGGTGGTTAGCAAAGGCTCTAATATAACAGCTCATTATTTTAGTTTTAGTTTTTGGAAATAAGGTCTTGTTATGTAATTCACACTGGCTCTGAATTTACTATGTGGCCTGGGTTGGCCTTGAACTTGGCTGATCCTACTGCCTCAGTCTCCTAAATGCTGGAATTATAGGCATGGGCCATCATGCTTGGAGGAGCTCATATTTTAAAAGTGTAACCACTGTAATCAGTAACTGCATTAAAAATTTATAGCGGGCAACCTAGAAACTGTTAGCAAACTTATGTTAGGTGATAATGTGTTTAGTAAGCTGGAATTTACTGTGTATCAAGATGTTTTATTTGTGATCAATTTGTTGCACATCAGGAATACTTACAAATGACTAGGAGTCATTACTGTGGTTTTCTGAAGGGAAAAGCAGAGTGAGATGCTGCCAGCACAAGAACCATTACATCTCCATTTGTTCCAGTGGTTTCCGATGCCAATGAGATAAGAAAACTCCACATACCTAAGAGGATGTGGGAAAAACACTTTTCAAAGACATGTGGTCCTGCGACACAAATGCTTAAGTATATGTTCTTGTGGTGTGAGTAAAACTGTAATGAGCTAGCAGAGAGCAGTGAAGACTCGCGGTCAGTGCTGGTTCTGGCCCAAGTAAGGCGAGATCTCTGGAGCAGTTCTGCACTGCCTCTCCAGGACTCAGCCGTGACTTCCTCCAGAACCACAGCTGCTGTTCTCCTCTCAGAGATGACACCTGTGTATGGGGTGCTGCAGAGCTGGAAATGGATGTCTTCCTTCCTACAGGTGATGTAAGACAGCTGCCCACTGCTCGGTTCCTTGTGGTGCAGGGACAGGGCCAAGCATCCTTGTGCAAACCCTCACTGCAGTGTGAGGTCACCATTCCTGCTTTTGCAGGATGATGACCAAGACGTCAGAAAGGCAAGCAGCACCTTCTTGCCTTTCTGTCTCACCACACACACACACAGCAACTGTGTGGACACATGCACCAAGCCACACAGGGTCCTGGCCCTAGGTACCAGATTTTGGGGGTGGTAATCACAGCAATCAATACTTGGTAACAAAATCAAATCTCTCCCCTCTTTATATTACCATCTAATCATTACTATTCCACTGGAATTAAGAAATTAGGCAGAACTTTCTCTAGGTGTCACACCTTACCAGGCAGGTGTCACAGTTGGGGGCTGCATTTCCAGCAATAGAGCCACAGTCTAAGCTGAATTGCAGCCCTGGGGCAGCTTTGCATCTCTGTGCATTTCCTATTAATCACCTGGTCTGGCTCCAAAACCTCTAAACTTGAGTTAGTCTTCACTGTGTTCTCAGATGTGGAAGCTGGCTCTAGGCTTCCTAAAGAACAGTTCTTGGCATCTTTCTGTCTCTGGCTCTTGTCCCAGGTGGGTGGTGCTGATGTGGTGAAAGCCCGATGCCATTCCCTGCCCCAGGGGGCTGCTGTGGCTAGGAGCTGCTCTCGGACCAGGCCTGACTCCGATCCAGCCTCTGCACAGAAGCCCACTCTGAAAGCTCCCATGGGATTTCTGGACACAGCAACGTTACATTTAAATGTTTGGGTTTCTTTAGCACTTTATCTTATTATACTTTTTTCCAATTTAACCTGATCTTTTCAAAAGTTTCATTAGAAAGGTTGTCTATAATGTGATAATATGTACAGTTCTCTTACAAACAAAATAAATTTTCATACATGCAGAATCTCAGGGTTTCTCACTTAGTCCTGTCTATGCTGGTAATGCCCCATTTGTTTCTAACCCACCCTGTACACCTATGTCCAGCTTTGGCCAAGCTGGAGATGGAAACTGTTACTACGATCCTCCTGTATGAAGTCCTCATTCCCATTAGAACTGTAATTCCGGGAGAGCTAAGAGCTCTCAGTGACTTTTATAGCGTTCCTGGGTCTCCGGATCTCTGAAGCCCAGCTGCCAGCTGAGTCAGAAGACTGACTTCTTGCAGTAGAGTAAGGTTACAGGAAGCTATACCTACCACCAGAATTCACCTGGCCTGGATCCTGTCTTAAACCTATATGGTCAGGCAAGCACCATCTTTTCTTTTGTCTGAGATAGGCTCTCACTATGCAGTTCAGGCTGAACTTGAGGTCACTTTGTTGCCCAGAGTGCTGGGATTACAGGTGCCTGGCAGACACCCACAAAGCAGGTTTAAATGTTCAGAAACACTATCATTTAAATGCAATACTCTTTTTTCTTTGTGTGTGTGTGTGTGGGGGGTGCAGTGGACTGGGGATTGAACCCAAGGCCTTTGCACACGGCTACATACCCAACCCCTTTTTGAGTCTTGTTGAGTTGCCCAGGCTGAGCTCAAACTTGTGATCTTCCTACCTCAGCCTCCCAGAGTGCTGGGATCACACACATGCATAATCATCTTTGGTGAGAGGTCACTTTGCTCTGAAACCTCAGTTATTCATTCCTTAGGCATCCATGGGCATCTAAGGGAAGGCAAGAAGCTCTGTAAGAAAGGTGGGCATGGGCAGGATCAGCCAGTAGACCTGGAGGCACTCAAGTGCTGCATTAAGGGGGATGGCTTCTGAGAAACGCCTGCTTAGGCCACTGTCACTCATGGCTGGCGGCCTCCATTTCAGAGATTTTCATGCAGATACAACTTAAAGAACTTCATAGAAATTAAGAAGAAATCTATATTTTTAAAAACAATGCTGGGCTTTAGGGGTTTAATGTACACATCAAACTGAAATCTGCTGTAGTATTTTCTAAGTTTAAGTTCTATATATTTTCATTCTTTTTTCAGATATTTAGATTTGAAGTTCGACAGTGCACACAAACTTCTATAAAAATAAGCTTTATTAACAAGAATGGCCACAATATAAAATACCTAATTGTTTTGGATCCTCTTCTTCAGGTGTCACACTCTCTGCATATAAGCAGACTTGTTCTGGAGGGGAGGCCTGTGGACCCTGACAGTCAGACAGGGGCCCACATCACAGAAGCTGGTTACCTTTTGAGCTTCCCTGTCACTCTCAGCCTTATGTACCCTCAGCCACTCTAGACTTCCAGAGCTGGAAAGGACAGGATTCTGTGGCTTAAAGAGCAAGTTCTCCCCCTAAAAACTGCAAGAGCCAAGTAGCAGATCTCCAGAGCTCTGGACTATTTCCCTCAGAGCCACCTGTTTTCTTGAGGCCAGGGGACATCATGGGGACATTGGCCATCACACATCCTGCCTTAGCAGGCTATGCTGGGAGAATTCCAGGTAGAGGAGTAGCTCTGGGTCCTCCTCAGAACTTCTGTAAGAATTTGAGGACAAGGTCCCGCAGTCGTACCCTCAGCATCTCGTCATTATCACAGATGATGTGAGTTGAATCCTCTTCAATCTGGATGAGTGTTTCTGCCTCCTGAAGCAGGACAATATGGCCCTTGGCTGTGTCTTCCACCTTGATGTCACTGAAGCCATGCTGTTCCCAGAGATGGGGAGAGGAAGAGAGGGAGAGACAGAAGAGGAGGGAGAGAAGAAAATGGGGAGAGGGAGAGAAGAGGAGGTAACTATTGTGAGATTTGAGGGTCAACTGAAAGGTAGAGAAGCTATTCTGGAAATGCGAGATCTAAATAATACTTCTTGGGTTGAAAGGACATTCTAGGAAGTGGAATTTTTGACACTCCTTAATATGTTTCTGCAGGAACAAGCTGGCTATGTAAACAACCTGACTGAAGTTCTGCAGATCTTCCAGGAGGCCCAACCGTGCAGGAACTCATGTAGACTGGGCACATCATCTCCATCCTGCCAAGGCATAGACTGAGCTCAGCACAGCTGGTCTCATGTGCAGGGGTCTGGGCTGCAAGGCCTTGTCCTAGGTATCAATCAATTGTTCCCAGAGCCCAGGAAAATGCTGATCCTCATGGCCAATACCACCAACATCACCACTGGCAAGTCCCTCACAAGGAAGAAGTCTGAAAGGCATCTCTCCAGCTCTGTCTACTCTAACTGTACACCGTTCCCACAAATCAGATGTAACATTGAGGAAAGAAGTAGAAGGGGGCAGATTTGCCCACTAGGGACAAAAATGGGTAGAAAGCATTGACAAGGAGGCTGTCTGCTCACAGCTGGAGGGTGGCAGTGGACAAGTGAAGGACCCACAGCTGGCATGGCAAGGTGTCTACTGAGCATCAGTTCCTAGGCTGCCCCTGGATGCAGCACATAGGAAAGCAGAGTGAGGGCTTCCTGGGAAAGGGAGCTCTTTATAAGTCAAGCCTGATAGGTCCATGGGCACCAGGACTCTGGGACAGCAGGGCCAGTCTGATCAGCTACAGGCATGGGGGTGGACCCAGGAGAGCTGCTCAGGGAAGTCAGAGCTCCTGTGGATGCGAGGTCCGTGTGACCTGAAAGGAGCTGCTAGCTGAGATACTTAGCTTGGACACAGTGCTTATCACCTCTCGAGTGACACTGTGGTGCCACATGGCCAGCAGTGTGTAGCAGTGCCTTCCCCTTCCTAGCAAAGATTCTGTAGGTCCTCATGAAGCCCAAACTCCACAACTGTAAGGCTGAATGGTTCCCCCCTTGCCCCCCCCCCCCTTTTTTTTTTGTGGAACTGGGGATTGAACTCAGGCCCTTGTGCTTGCCAGACAGGTACTTATTCTACTGAGCCATCTCCTGGGCCCTAAATGTTTCCCTTTAACATGTTCATAATGCAGCTGTAATTCATGTCTCACTGCTCAGTGTTTTGACGCACTGGTGTGGTACAAACTTGACTGTCCCATTGGGTGGCTTTTTAAAAATTTTGTTGGTAAAAAGACCAATATAAGTGATGAGATCTGTATGTACCACTGACAGTCCAAACTAGGGAAAACATGTTAATGGCAGATGAGCAATCCTTTAGGAGGATATGGTCACGAGCACAGGGCAGGAGTACACTGAGGCAAGGGAGAGGCTCAGGGTTCTCGACATGGCTGCTCTTCTCATGCCTTTGACTCTGTAAACTGTCCCAGTTCCCAGAACTTCCCACCCTCTCTCAGCCTGGTCTGAGATCTGCTTGGGCAGTGAGGGTGTCCAGTGAACAAGTGGGGCTCTGGCAGACAGCCCCCTAGTCATGGCTTTTTATTGTTTTTTCAAAATCTTTAAAAAAGATTTATTTGGTATAGGGTCTCACTATGTGGCTGGCTGGGATCAAACCTGAGTCCTTGTGCTTGCAGGCAGGTGCTGAGGCCACTGAACTATCTTCCTGGCCCCACAGCTAGCTGGCTTTCTGAGGAAGGGCCTTCTCAGTGCCAGCCACATGGAGTAGGTGGGAGAGGCACTAGCTATGGACAGTGGGCCTCAGCAACAAGGACGACCACAGCACAAGGCCCTTTCCTCACCTTCTCCAAGGTCTGCACGAACTGCTCCACGGGGATGGAGCCACTCAGCAGAGGCTTCAGCATTTTGCAGTCCGGCACGTCATCACTCATGCGCTTTCTTTTCTTCCCGCTGGTGGGCTGTGCTGTCCTGGGAGGGGGCTGGGCAGAGTGGAAGCAGGGTCTCACCAAGAAGTTCCCTGATAATGCAGAGAACCCATAGTCTGCTCTGCTCTGAACATGGAGGCCAAGGGGCCCCAGACAGCCCGGAGTCACTAGTGTGAAAACCAGTGGGTACCTGAGGCAGGTGTGCAGCTGGGGACTCTACAAGTACAAAACTACCTATGTGGGTCCCACTTACCTACTTGAGACCTGTTTTTTTCTTTTTCCTTTTTTAGAGGCAAGGTCTTGCTTTGTAGTTCAGCATGGTCCTGAACTCTCAGCAGTCCAGGCTGGCCTTACACTCTGGCAATCCTGCTTCAGCCTCTGAAGTGCTGGGTGGGGGTAGGTGTGCACCACCATGCTTGGCCTCTAAGAATTTTTTTTTTTTTTAATCAAGGCCGAGTCATTAATTTTCCAATCTATTTCAGTATAGTTCTTTCCAAGTACATTCCTCATAGACTGTTGGCAACTGCCTAGCACATGGGCTGTTGGATCTGACACAGATGAAGTCCTAGCTTTGTCAGTCTCCTACCAGGAAATGGAGGACAGCTCTGGTAGCACTGCATGGGAATTCTGTGCAGGCAAACTCCCACTATGTTAGCTAAAGCCTCAGCACTGGGCCTGAGGTCACTGAGGGTAAAAGTCCAGTCTGAAGGGAACTGGAGGGACAAGTGCCACCTATGGGGGGGGCAGTCCCTCCAGTGTTCAAGGCCTCAGGCTTCACTAATTTTATGTTGTGTATTTCCAGGCTCCCTAAGGGAAGGGCTGTCAGGTCTCCCCGCAGTACCCCGTCACTCTGTAGTGCTTTGGGGAGTGCCTAACAAACGCTCCTGTGAAGAATGTGGCGCATGGGAGCTAGAGTCACATGGACTGTGAATGCCACTTAGGATGATGTACGGCTTCAAACCAGTAACATATCTCTTCCCTTCCTTCTCTGAGCCATGCAATGCCCCCATGTTTTGCTTCTGGTTTCTGCCAGTGTGGAGAGAGGGACATCTAGGGAGTGGGCCTTCCTCAGGGCAGGGTTCCTCCTAAGTCTAGTCAAGTCCCACCTGCACCAGCTGTACCTGAAGCACATGCTTGTTGTCTTTCGTGTGCAGCACAGCTGAGACAGTTGCCAAGGAAATGCCAGGCTTGATTTCCATGGGCACCAGGGAGTCCGCAAGCTGAAAGCAGATGCAGTTTTAGGTGGGCCTCTGAGTAGGCCACAGGGCCTTGAGGGAACCAGCACCCAGTCTGCCTGGAGAGACAGGTATGGACAAGTGGGAGGCTGGGCACTCATGTCAGTTCATTCTGAAATGGCCAAACAGCTTGAGGGAGAAAGTATGCAAAACATTATGCAATTTTTTTAAGGAATAAAAACATCAACATCTGCACCCATGTAGATCCTCAATTACAATAAAGGAAGGAGAGAAGACAGAAGAGGTGAGGGCAAGAAGTGCCTGCAGGCTGAGCCTTCTGGTGATGCAGTTTGCCTGGCAGTGCCTGATGGCTGCAGATTGTGGTGTGCTGACTCCTCATACATCCCTTCTGTCACCCCAAGGACAGTGATAGCGGCAGCTTCCCAACTGGCAAACCCAGGGTTTGTGGCCATGAGGCTCCCAATCTCCAGAAGAAGTGCCCCAGGCCAGGCCCCCACACCAGCCAGCCTGCCATCGCAGAGCCCAGGCTCTGTCACGTCCAAGGCAGCCTCCCCATTGACCTGGGCCAGGGGAATGGTGTCAGGTGGGAAGGCTGGGGATGGCAGTGTGTCTGTCCATCACTCCCCAGTGTGCTAGCTTTAGCTGCGGGACCGCTCTAGGCAGGCTGGGCCTTTGTCTCCCTGAAGCTGCTGCCACAGACACAGAGCTTGGGCCTTGGCAGCCCTAATGCTGTGTCCAGCTCTGCTGCTACCCAGCAGGCTGCCTTCACTGGACAGCAGCAGCAGACAATGTGCTGCCACTGCCTAAAACTGCTGGTATCAGTGGTGCACCTGGTGTAAACGGAGCTGGACGCTGCAGGCTGCTCCATGAGTAAGAAAACACAGGGAGGGAAGTGGGGTGCTCCTTCCTATGGGGCAGCACGTATCAGCCTCCTTCATGCCAGTCCTGGCCTCCACCCCTGCCACTTCCTAAATTGTGCAACCATTCCCTGCCCAGCCCAGGCTGGCTGTGGAGGTTTGGCATGGATGCCAAGCAGGGAAAGGCTCTCCCAGGACAGTGTGACCACATTTTCAGGAGACTCCAGTAGGGGCGGTTTGTGGGGCGGTGGGCTCCATCACAGAGGAAGTCAGCCCAGGGTGCAGAGTAGCTGCAGCTCAGCACCCTTGGGAGGGAAGGTGTCCACTGCACCCTGGAAATGATTCTTGTAAGAACTGTACCCTGGCATTGCAGAAAACATCCTAGGAAACACTGAGAGCAACTGAGAGGCCAAGAGGCCACAGCTGTGGGCTGCATGTCAGCCTGCTGCCAGGCAGCTGATTTTACTGCAAGGATAGTGTGGGGCTTCTTTCTCATCTGCCACACGCTGTCTCCTGGAGCCCATTTCCTTCCCTGAGGAAAGCCACTTATGCATAGCCAGGATACTTAACCTGGGACCACAGCTCTCCTGGCCTCTGAGGACAATCCTGTTCTTTCTGACCTAAGAGCTGTGCTTTTCCTTCTCAGCACAATATCCAAGGTCCTTTGGGGAACCTTCCCTCTGGCTCTCTTGCATTTGAGGGAAGAGGCTTTTCCCAAGCACAAAAGAGAAGGCTATAAAATAAGAATCTGCCTTAACTCTGCAGCATTTTTAGCCCAAGGAGCCTGAGAAAGGCTTTCACCTGGGCTGCACAAGACAGCAACTTGTAACCTGGAGCTATAAACACACTCTGAAGCATTAACCCAGAAACAACACATTCAGAGTGTTTTATGGAAAACAAACAAAAAATGATTTAAATAAAAGGGTGTTCAGGGCCAGAGAGAAAGCTCAGCAGCATAACACAAGCCTAGTAGGTGCAAGGTCCTGAGTTTTTTTCTTTTTTTATATTTAGGACAGGGCGTATAAGGTGTCACTGTGTAGATCAGACTCATAGTGATCCGCTTGTTTACAGCCTCCCAAGTGCTAGAATTATAGGCACACACCACCACACCCAGTCTCAACTGCCATCTCAGTGCATCCTGGGGGCAGAGCTGGTACCCCAGGGATTGAACTCCGGGCCCCTGCATCTTCCTAAGCAGGTGTTTTAATCTGCTGAGCTATTTGGCCTACCCTAAGGTCCTGAGTTTCATTTCCAGTACCCAAATGAATAAAAAAGTGTTTCTGAAAGTGTTAAGAAAAAAATAATAAATGTCCCTCAGCAAATGAACAGTTAAATTACAATTTGCTTATGATAGACTATTATGCAGGTGTTAGAACAAAAAACTTTTGGTGTTTCTATTTTTGGTGCTGGGATTAAACTCCAGGCCTTATAAAGTTCCACTAAGCTATATTTTCAGTGCTTAAAATATCTTTAAAGACGTATCATTGGAACTAGGTGAAAAGTCTATTAGGCATGATTCCACCACATACACATAAGAATAGTACACAAGGCAGTACAAAAAAACCTAGCTAGAATAATTATCTCTAGCCATCAGGCCACAATCCCAGGACTTGGGAGGTTGAGGCGGGAGGATCTACAAGTTGATGCCAGCTTGGGATACATGATTCAAGCCCAACCTGAACCCTGTTTACTCCCCCTCCAATAGTTATCTGGTGTTGCAACCAAGACTGATTTTCACTTTTGTCTTTATCCTTTATTTATGTTAACACAGTGGGCTTTTTTTTTTTTTTTTTTTTGCAGAACCAGGGATTGAACTCAGGCCCTTGCTGCTTGCCAGGCAAGCACTTACTCTAATGAGCCATCTCCCCAGCCCCCTAACACAGTGGGCTTATAATGTTATTTTAAAATATCAATGAATGCAACTCATGCAGGTAAAAGCTTGAGATCTGCACCCCACCACAGCCCAGCTGCACTCTGGTCCATGTCTATTGTCCCACTCACAAGGAACCTTGGGATGAGCATAAGCTGGAGGAGTACATGCCGGCTTTGCTCCTGGGGCCTTCATAGCATAGAGAAACAGAGGTTATAGTTTGTGTACAGGTGTCCTCCCAAAGCCTTGTGCAGTCATGGGGTGGCTCTTAAAGAGTTTCTGATTTTTTTTTTTTTAATGTATTTAGTACAGGGTCTACAGGGTCTCACTATTGTGGATCAGACTCAAAGTGATCTGTTTTCAGCCTCCCAAGTGCTGAGATTACAGGTGCGTACCACAACACCCAATTTCAACCAGCACCTCAGTGCACCCTGGGAATGGGGCTGGCATGACATGCCGGGGATCTAACCCCAGCTACTATGCTCTGGCTAAGCAGGTGCTTTAGTCTGTTGAGCTATCTGGCTGGCCCTTGAGATTGATTCTTGATCCAAAGCGGGTGTTGCAGGTGTGAGTGCTACACCTTGGCCCCAGGGGTGGGTAATGTGCATTACAATGTCAGGAGGGGAAAGGCTAGCTAGCTGCCTGCACTGCTGCCCCTCCCTTTGCTCTCTGATCTTTGCAGACTGGAACAGCTGCTCTGTGCCATGTGCCACTCTGCCTTGGAGCCAGCTGAGTATGGACTGAAACTGAGCCAAATAAGCCTCTTCTGGGGCCTGGAAAAGGGCTCGGTGGAATAAGTGCTTCCCTGGCAAGTGCAAGGGTCTGAGTTCAATCCTTTGTTTCGCAAAAAAAAAAAAAAAAAAAAAAAAAAAAAAAATCCTCTCCTTTCTTCATTTTGGGTGTTGGGTATTTGTCCCAGCAAAGAGAGACGAGTAACTGAGACAACAACGAACTGACCCACCTGACTGAGGGAGAGGCCAACACTCACGAGGGAAATGTTGCTTCTGGACAGATGTGTTACCCTACCAAAGACCTCAGAGATGGAATGGACCAGGGCATACACAGGGTTGTATCCTGTAGAAGGGGGCCAGGCTTGGGGACTGGTGAAGAAGGTGGACAGTCCCATGGTATCTCTGAGCTCTGGTCCTGAGTCTGTGGCCTCAAGTGTTACAGACAGGTGGTTTGTCTGCCTTAAAGTGACAGTCTTAGTTTTTGTTTAGGGTTGTCTTGGAGTAGCTCCTAGGGTTTGCAATGCCCAGCTGTCATGTGATACCACTGAGGCCCACATTTATTTCCCAACAAAGGTCACATAGTAGGGTTAACAACAGTTCTTTCCTCTACGCTGGAGTTCCAGGAAATCATAAACAAAAGCAGATGTAGGCATACAGAGGACCATGGGGAGCAAGAAAACAGAAGACCCCGAGGTCTCCTGACTACAGTCAGAGCAAATGGAGAGACGTGCACAGATGACTAGATGAGCTCCAAGAGGAAATAAAGCAAAATAAAGGTTCGCCATGCACAGGAGCCTACTAGCCTCAAAGCTGTAAGCATCACAGGCCATAAATGTGCTAAGATTAGTAACATTAGTAAGAATGGACATGTGGCCTGGGTGTGGCAGCGCATCCTTATAGTGCCAGCACTCAGGAGGCTGAGGCAGAAAGACTGCCAAGACCAGCCTGGGCTGCAGTGCCTTCAGGGCAGCAGGAACTACATAGTGAGGCCCTGTTTCAGAAACATAAACACAAAAAATGTAAGCAGGGAAAGAGGAATTAAAGGAGGAGAGTGGGTGAAGGGAAAAGGGGATTAAATAAAAAACCAGGCTGTATTATGTGCCTGTAGCCATTCCCCAGGGTGACTGTAAACTGTATGTACTGCAAACAGAATAATAAAAAATGTAACAACCCAAAAGATACCAGGCCAGTGTCTTTCACTAATATGAACAAAATACAGAGAAAATGAACAGCAAAAACAAACAAGCAAACATACGGAAGAAGAAACCTGCTTTTCCTCTGTCATTTTTAAAAAAATCATTATCAGTGCCAACTTACTGAAATAAAACCATTCCAATCCAGGCAATAGCCAATGGATGGGGGAGCTAGGAGTCCAAAGCAAAGCTATGTGTGGTTCGGTGAGGCCTCAGGAGGACTGTTGCTCAGGATCTTTAGCTGCACTAAATAAAGGAGGGCTGAGCAGCTGCCTAGAGAGCTGAGGGGACAGAACAAGTCACCTTGGCTCCTTTTGCGCAGAAGCAGTTGCTTAGCCAGTTAATTACAAAAGACTAAAATGCTGAGTTCACAAGTTCCAACTAAAAATTCACATTTTCCCTTTTTTAGCATTATTAGATCACAAACATCCAAAAGAGCTTAAAGGCCATCAGCTTAAGAAACTATCCATATGTTTCTGGTAGTTCATTGCTTAACTGGTTTTGGATTCCCCACTCTTTCTAGCTAGGCATTATATGCCTTTATAGCTGGGTGCGGCACTATATGCCTTGGGAGGCTGAGGCAGGAGGACTGCTATAAGTTCAAACCAAACCAAAACAAAACAAAAAACAAACAAAAACCAAAAGACCAACACCAAAATAAATCTTTATAACCCACTTGCAAGACTTCTCAGAAAAATGATCATCACTGTTTTGAAATTGCTCTGCTACTTGGTCAGAGCCAGTATCACCTGCCTGACCTCGCTCCCGCTGCCTGGGAACCCAGTATCTCCCACCACAGGCACAAGAAGGGCCACATAGCGCAATGCTCATCTGCTTACTAAGAAACAGGCTACATGCATTTAGATGCTAGTTTCGTATTGAATTATTCATCCCATTTAATGATTAAAACTGCTTTAATCTGCTTTAGCTATTGTTCTTCATTAAGGAAACCGCCTTTCTGCTGGCTCTGGAGAGGAATCTTGTGTGGCAAATGGCCCTGCATCAGCTTTTCTGGGGCCAATCTCTGGATACTTCCTAAGCCCAAGAGTGCTGGGGATGCTGGCTTAACAGCAAGTCCTCTTTCTCTCATCCGTTAGAAAATGTCCAAGCTGTCTGGAAGCAGGAAACAGCCTGTACTATCACCTCAGAGACTACCCCGCTTATTGCTGCCTCCTCCAACTGTTTACAATTTGCTTTTCACTTCCCTGTTAAAACATAAGCTAAGGGCATGGTGCTGCATGTCTGGGATCCCAGCTATGCAAGAGGGTGAGGCAGGAGGATTCCAAGTTTGAAGCCAACCTAAGCAATGTAGTGGGACCTTGCCTCAAAATCAAAACAAAACGGGCTGGAGATGTAGCTCAGTGGTAAGGCACCCAGTACTGTGAAAAAAAAAAAAAAAAAAAGCTAAAACCAAAACAAAAAACCCAACGGAAATGAGGATTTCAGAGAACCAGAAATATTTAGACTATCACAGGGCAAAACCACAAGATTGTGCTAAAATGGCTAGAAGCTCACATTCCTTCTTTTTTGGTTGTTCTTATCTCCCTTTCCCTGAACGCAGCAAAACTCACCCTCACTCATGAGGTCCAGGAGGCTGAGAAGTGTGAGGCAGGTCGCACTCTGAAAATCCATCCAAGGGGCAGCCTTGGAAACAACAAGGCTTTTCCTGGTGACTTGCTTAAGCATCTGAGTTCTGACTCATTCATGGATTTACATAAACCCAAAAGAAAGCCAACTTGGTGAGCACTTTGAGACTCGAGCAGTTAAACCTGAGTTTGAGGATGAGGCAGGCCACTCACCTCGGGCATGATTTCGATTTTTTCATACCGACGCTTGAAGGGCAGGGCCAGGACCTCAGCCCGCCGGTAAGACATGGGTGGAGGCTGGCAGTCGATCATAAGGTCCATCCTGTGTGACTGGGCTGGGGGTGGTTGGGTGTACTGCTCAGGACAGACCACGTGCAGGGGCTGTAGACCAATGAGACAAGGTTGGGGGTGCCAGGAGCAGAGTACCCTGCTCCTCGTCCTGATCCTGCATCCTAGGGGTTCAGGATCCTCAGGCCATACAGCACTCTTGTTCCTTTAAAACCACTCAACCAGTGACAGGGACAGGCACAGAGCAGGGAGAGCAGGAAGGCCCTCAGGCAAGATATATGAGCTGCCAGTTGTGGGCAAACAAAGGCTTCCTGGTCTCAGCCTGCATTGAAACAGTTTCTCACTCTTTCAAGGTGACATTGTGTATGTCAATTTGCAGCTGTCATTAGGAGCCCTAAGTGCACAGTATCCCTGTGGCCTGGCCCTTACCCTTTACACAGACTGGGAGGAACTGAGATTTTTTGTGCCACACAGGAGCCTGGATTCAGAACTGCTTATGCTATGGGAAGGTCACACACTTAACTGTGCGACAACAAATCAGATATGGAACTTAAAAAAGGTTCCTCTTGTTTCTTGAGAGAAAAAATACCTTAGTAAACCAACATTTACTTTGTACAAAATACTACCCAGCTGAAAACCAAAGCTGACAACCCACAAGGTCACCATGCTGCTCCTGCTTTCACTTATGGGTCTGGACTAAGCTATTAACCCCAACTGAGGACTTCCAGCAGGCAAGCTGGGGGTGCGACACAGCATTTGTCCTTCCCAGCTAGTGCTTCCTTTCCTGCAAATGCCTTCTATTCCCTCTCCCTTCTCTGGCATCGTTCAGCCCTGTTTAGCACAGACTTGCAGGTTTCCTCAGAGTGGCAGTAGCTGGGCTCTGGTCTCCTATGTGAGCACACAGCTGAGGATGTAGGTACATGCCGGCCTAGGCCTGGTGTATGAAGTTACTCAGTAACAAACGCCAGGCTCTTAGCCGTTTTCCCACCCTGGGGTGAGCACAAAGTTGGCATCAAATCCCTTCTTGTAGGCCCAAAGCCAGCATCTCTAAGGCCTAGAGAAAACCCCGATTCCCTCCATATAGGGGAAGCAAGCGGGTAATCCACAGGGCATCTTCCTGCCTTCCTGAAGGTCTTCTTTCTTGCCTCCTGTCTCAGTACTCTGGATAGGGGTCTCTCTATCTGACACTGCAGATTCTGTGAGGAAGAGGAGGCTCATAATAGGAAATGAACAAATCAGAGCATACAATGCTCACCAAGCAGGGCAGAGGCAGTGCCTGGGACAGGGCCCACAGATCTCCAAGCTGTGACTCCAGAGGTAAGGAAGGGCAGCCAGGAATCTTCCTCTCCCTTGTCCTGCTCCCATGCCAATGCCAGTCAGGCTTCCAGTCTCGACTGCTGCAACTGCGAGCGCCTCCTAACCCCCACATAGGGACCATATCCCTGCCTCCCTTTAACACTTTTCTTTTGGGCAGATTTGTCCTTTTATGTAACATTTTACTCCAACTACTTCTTTCTTTAGGCAGAAAATGTAAAGTGCATTAAACAACAAACCACAACAGCAGTATGTGTAATAAGGACCCAATGTGGGTTGCAGTCAAACTGCCTTTCAGTCAAGTAAACGTGTTTCCTGAATGACTTTTTTGAGGGGGCATTTTGCTTTTAGGTAGCACCACTGATCCTCATCAAAAGTATCTGTTTATATCTTCTTCCCCTGTACGTTTGATTTCTTTAGGCTGAAAACTGTTTAGGGCATAAAGACCATTACTCAGTTTGAGGGTTAGCAGGACCTGTCTCAGCACCATGCAGCCATGTGGGACCTGGGGAGGACAGGGCACAAATGCTGACAGTCCCCCGGCCCTTGGCTGTGTAAGCTGCTGGAGCAGCAGGGCTGTGCAAGGACAGGGCATTTTCCTTGTTGGTCACCTGCACTTCTTTCAGCAGCTTGGACACCTGGATGAAATTGAGGCGTGTATCGATGGGGCAGTATATGCACTTCATGGCCAAGGGCTGGTAGGGAGCCAGTGCTTCCAGGTAGGAGAAGTCAGGTTCTAGGGAGAGAACAAGAGGGCGTTTCAATGTGAGATAGGAGAGCATCAGCTGGGAAGGGCAGCAGTGGTGGTGTTGTCAGTTTGGCAGAAAGGGAGTGGGCACAGGGGATATGGACTGAGGCTCTCAGATGGTGAGGAGGCAGGGTGAACCCTGGGAAGGACCAGGACTGGGAGGCACAGGTGCAGGCCCAGAGTACTCAGCATGAAGCAGTGGACAAGACCCACAAGAGAGAAGGGAATGCTTTGCTTTCCAGCAAGATGCCCACTAGTCAGTATAGAGAAATATATCACACTCCAATGTACTCTGCCCAGAACCATCAGTTTATACTACCATATGCAGGATGGAAGAAGAGGAGGTACATGATTCCTCAAGGGCCCCTAGATGCTGGTACACACAAAAAGTGTACCTGCACTTGTGGCATGGAGCTGAGGCCAGGTCTGGCCCAACTGTGGGCATCACAGCTCTGACACCAGGCCCTGGAAGTTGATAGCTGCTCAGGGCCAACAGGGCCACCTATGAAAACCACTGAGAGCCCAGGCACCAGCTCAGACCCTCACTCCTAGCAGGGACCTGTCCTCAAACCCTTCTTCCTCCAGGATCCATGCAACTCACATGGCAGGGATCATGCAAAATACTCAACGAGTTTGGCCTTGAGCCAGAAGAGAGGTGACACTCGGGTTCCACAGTCCTGCAGCAACTTGAGAGGACCTAGCCTCTCAGCGGGCCTGAGGTTATGCTCTCTGGCATATGAACATCTCAGATCTAAATGCTTTTGTTTTTGGTGGTATTAGGGACTGAACCCACTGAACTATATCCCAGCTACTTCCCCAACTACTTTTAAGAATAAATTTTGAAAAAGTAATTTATTTTTTAAAGAGAGTCTCTCTAAATTGCTGAGTTGTCCATTCTGGGCTTGAGCATGCAGTCTTCCTTCCTTAGCTTCCCAGAGCATTGGGATCACAGGTATGCACCATGCTGGGCTTCAAAGCATCCAGACACTTAAGCTACCCCTAGCAGGTCACATTTCCCAAAGCTTTAGCAGAATTTCCAGATGAGTAAGAACAGGTCACCCAGCAGAGAATACTGACTCCTTCTAATGTGATAACAGTCATCACACCAGCTGAAAAGGTGGCCCAAAGTCTCCTCTCTCACTAATGGATATCAGAAATCTCACATCTGTTTAAAAGCCATGGGGCTGGGGAGATGGCTCAGTGGAATAGGTGCTTCCCTGGCAAGTGTAAGGGCCTGAGTTCAATCCCCCAGTTCCGCAAAAACAACAACAACAACAACAACAACAAAAAAAAAAACCCCTGATAAACCATTTTATTTATCTTATCTTAATTTATATACTTATTTTTCTAAGACAAGGTCTAACTATGCAGTTCAGGCTGCCTTCAACTCACTATGTAGCCCAGGCTGGCCTTGAACTCACAGTGATCTTGCCTCAGCCTCCATGCCTGGCTCTGATGAACCATTTTATGTTTTGATTTTTTAACTGGCAATCAAAATCAGGACCTTGTGGCTTGCCAGGCAGGTGCTATGCCTCTGAGCTACACCCTCAGCTCCTTGATGAGCCATTTTATTTTTTAACGTATTTTAGTACAGGGTCGACAGGGTCTCACTACACAGATTGGGCTCATAGTGACACTTCCTGCTTTTCAGCCTCCCAAGCACTGTGACTATAGGCATGTGCCAGGCACAGCATGCTGGGGATCAAACCCTGACCGCTGTGCTCTGTCTAAGCAGTGAACCATTTTAAATATAAGTTATTACCCAGATTTGTCATGAATGATCACATTGCTTCTGATTTCTTTTTGGCTGGCTAAAGGAACATCTGTACCAGATCCAACACTTCAGGGTGTGCCTATGCCAATACCATGCCCACTGTCATGCCAGTGGAGTGGGAGAGACCAAGTCTAGCCTGGCCCACAGTGTCCTCTAGACAACCTCAGGATGGCCAACTCCTAGGTGCTGGGAAGCAGTGTCTTGTGAGTCAAAGATGGCAGATAGAAAAGCAGCCTGTGGTAGCTTGGAGCTCCCCCACCTACAATGAGGGTTTCAGCCCCAGAGAGGGCATGGCTGCTGTTATAGCAAGTTGGGTCAGATTTCAGATCAAACTGTTTTACCTTCTAGCCTGTGAGTTTTCCAAAACCCAAGTCAGTGTGAAGCCCATATATTGATAAAACAATACAGTAATTATCTAAGTGAATCCCTTACTTGACCTCACAAAAGGCTTTCTTTTTCCTGAGGCGTTTGTCTCTAAGCCAGAGTAAGCTACAAAGGAGAAAAGATCCATGGAAAAAGAACAACTCCTAAAGGTAAAACAAAGGGCAGGTACTGGAATCACTGCAGTTCTCTCAAACAAATGCACTGAAAATCAGTTCTGCAAAATTCCATCTTGGGAAATCCTAAAAGAACCAATGGTGTTCAGCAGAGTTATTTGCTACACGCTTCCTCCTTTGCCAGTGGCTCTTCTTTGGTGCATTTAGCAGGACAATCAATGCTCAGGCCATGTCTCTGGCAGATCCCTCCGTAGTCCACCCTGCTGTGGCCACTGCTGGCTGAGAGGAAAGGAAGGTGAGTTTATTTTGTAAATTCACCTGTAAATATGACAGTGTTGAGACTTGATTTTCCCCAGAGCTCCATGAAGTGGACCACATCCCCAAATCGGAGCGAAGGGTGCCCGGTGAACACCACACACGGCTGCCGGAAGTCATTGCTGAAGTCTCCATGGATGCTGGGGTAGTGCTTCAGTTTGTTGGTCTGAATGAGCTGGAAGATGCATGAACAACACAGGTGGAACTATTAGCTTGGTTGGACTGAAAACCACAGCATGGGAAGATGTGCAAAGACTTAAAAATACAAATGAAGATACCAAGCTAAGGTGGAAGAAAGCACCATGAAAGACACATCTGATAGAGAACTGTTACAAGGACACTGGACAACAGAAGTCAATAGGAAACGTATATTACAACAAGCTACCACTGCATGCCTACCACAAGGGCCACAATCTAAGACACTGACAACCAAATGCTAATGAAGATGGGGGCAGTGGGACCCTTGTCACTGTTGAGTGTAAAATGGTGCTGTCACTTTGAAAGAGTTTGGCTTTATTTTTTTCTACAAACTTCTACATACCCAAAACTTGCACAATAGATGTTTGTAGCAGCTTTATTCAAATTTGCTATAGAGCCTGAGAATGAACAAGATATCCTGCACTGGATAAACAGGAAACTGGAGTATCAAGCAATGGAGTGTTAGCTGATGTGGAAGAACCTTTTACTCGGTGGAGAAAGTCTACATGCAGTGTGATCCCCACTCTGTGCCAGCCGAGAAAATGATGGAACCTGAAGAGAGTGAAGTGATTAGTGGTCACCAGGGGCTGGGGGGAGGGAGGGAGGCACACAGGGGATTTTAGGCCAGTGGAATTATTATATATGACACTCTAGTAGAAGATCCATGTCATTATACACCTGTCCAAAGCCAGAGAATATGCAACTTCAGAACAGATGGAAAAGTCAAGTCTCTTTGGTAATAACATAATTGAAACTTTTTTTGTTTCTTTTTCATGACACTGGGGACAGAACCAAGGGAAGAGAGCTCCCTTGGTTATGGATAAGCAGTCTGTCTACTTGTGAGAAGGGTCAGTTTACTGTCATAAGAACATGATGACTGACATATTATGGGTTATATCTAGATCAAGGGTGGGTAGCACTCACACCCTTGATCCTAGCAATCAACCATAAATCAATCCCAGTGTCACACTCTCTTGATCCATCCACACTCTACCACTGAGCTATGCTACACCCTTGAGCCCTCATATCTGAAACTCTTAATAAGGTTGTTCTGGCCTGATTTAGGTTAACCCTTTCTTACTTCCTGATACTCTAAACATGGCCTGAAGTTCTCAGCATCAGTTATTGTTTAAAAAACAAGTAACTTTCCCAACACATGTGTTTCAGTTACTTTTCTCATTGCTGAGATAAAATTCCCAACACCCACAAGTTAAAGAAGGAAAGGTTTATTCAGCTTACAGCTTACAGAGGTTTCAGTTATAATCAGCTAACTCCAGGACAGGGTAGGGTGGCAGACATGCCTTGCAGGGAGGGAAGAAACAATTCAGGGCAAGCAGAAGGCAGCAAAGCAAGCAAGAGACAACTACAGCTCTTTTTACTCCTTTTCTATTATCCAGGCTATTAGGATGGGTAGCACTCACACCCTTGATCCTAGCAATCAACCATAAATCAATCCTAGTGTCACACTCTCTTGATCCATCCACCTCTGAAAAAGCCCCATCCATGACTACATGAACCTTGGGACAGGAGGTAGGTGGGGATGAATCTAGATACAACCCATAATATGTCAGTCATCATGTTCTTATGACAATAAACAGACCCTTCTCACAAGTAGACAGACTGCTTATCCATAAGCAATGCCCGAGAGGTCAGACTGCTAAGTTAATGTGGCAGCTTAATTCAAAGAACAAATCAACTTTTGGAAATTTGGAAGATTTCAATTCCTGAAGACACTAGCTGTAAGAAGGAACAGGCCACACACAGACTTAAACTTATCTAAAGATTTATGTTTGAACCCTGAAAATCTCTGTTTGGCAATGCTTTCCTGATGTCAGGTATGTCACAAGGTAATAGCAAGCATAGTGACAACCATAGAAAGTCTCTTGTTACACTGCTCAGAAACCCCTGCAGCCTAGGTCCATCTAACCTTCCTACTCCAGCAACAGAATGTCAAATGTCTAGCAGGCACATCCCCTTATCATCAAATTTCCCAAAGGAAACATTTCCTTTTAATGGACAAAGAAATAGTTTGTGACAGCGTAGTCCAGTAGCAGCCATAATACATGAGAGGGACCTGGTCAACAACTTTAAGTCCAGATAATATCATCCCAAATGTGAGGACATGGCCGGCTTGAGACATTCCCTTAAAAAAGTCACATTCCTCTCTTTGAAGACTTATTGGGGAGATGTGGTTTATTAGGAAGACTGCAGCATAACCCTGCAGATCTTCATATGTGTCTGCAGGGAGATGTGTGACTGTCCCATTGGGTGGCTAGAGCCATTGGTGGTACAAATTGATTTAAGTAGTTTTATTGATCTTTTTACTAACAAAAATTAAAAAATCTAGAATTTTTAATTCTAATGGCCAGAATTTAATTGCTTGAATTTCAATTACTGCCTAAATAGAAATGTTAATATTAATTAATATTAATACATTAACAATATAATAATGACTAAGAAAACTGCCCACAGCACAGCATTTGTTGAACAAGCCACCAAAACGAAATGGGATATTCAGCCAAATAAAAATACACACCAGTTCTGTGGAGGGGAAATTATTTTATTTTCTAAAAAACTGAAATGTTATTTTCATGACTAAACATTTATATAGATGGTTGACACAACTATAAAGGAACATTTTGACAATAATAAATCTGTGACTCAAAAGTTAACAGAAGATAATACAATGTGATTGTTCCTGCAGTCAGCAGAATAGAGGAAGGCAGAACTGTGCAGACACAGTGTAAGCGTGTGCTCACAGGAGGAAACAAAAGAATCCCAGTTGAGTACTTTGCTGTCATCTGATCAGGGAGGCAAGGGGATGCACCAAGGGGTTACAGAGGGACATCTGTAATCTAATGGCCCTCTATGGCGCTGCACACACTGTCATCTGCATTTCTTTCCTGCTTTGAGCTCAACATTTTGTTTTCTTACCTCTGCATGAGGAAAAGGTGGCTCTGGGAGATACACCTTGCTCTGTTTGTTGTGACAAAGCCTTTTAAAGAGGAAAAACATACCAAAGCATTAGAAAGTGCAGAATAAGGCATTTGTTGCCACCTAGTGGCAGCAGTGGAATATTAAACACTACAATTTAAAAATTTCCAGCCAGCAAATTCACTGAAAATAAAAGCTGGCACCTTCAAGGCATTTGGGAACATACAATTTTCTGAACCTTTAAAATTCCTCAGTATTGCCGGGCGTGGTGGCGCAGGCCTGTAATCCCAGCACTAGGGAGGCTGAGGCAGGAGGATTGTTGTGAGTTCGAGACCAGCCTGAGCTACAAAGTGAGCTTAAGGCCAGCCTGAACTGCACAGTGAGACCCTGTCTCAAAAAGACAAAAAAAAAAAAAAAAAAAAAAAAAAAAAAA